>JACJUY010002726.1:31383-50327 GCA_014220935.1 Platorchestia sp. MABIK
TCTGAAGATTTCTGAACTCTTTCTCACGCTTTGAAGCTGCTTCGACGCGTGTGTTGATGTGTTTTGTGTGCGCTGTGTGTGTGTTGTGTCGCGGTGTGTTGTGTTTGTGTGTGTGGTGGGCCCGAGGTATGCCTGAGCCAGCAGGGATAAATGGCAGCCTCGACGAACCCGATCCGACAAATTTTCTCCCCTCTCAAGCCGTTCAACGGTCAAGACACTTGATCTACCAAACATTCCAATGTCTATCGCAGCTTTCCGTGTTCCACCTCAAACTAGCCCAGCAACACATTGCATAATTATAAGATATAAGATATTTCACTACATCAGCTTAGGATATTTAAATTTGTGTTGTGGCAATATATTCAATTTTCTCCGAGCTCGTGTATTGGAATACTAGCTGAAACGTGGGAGTGAAAAGATGGTTCCGAATATCGACCTCGTAGTCTTAGACGCAGAATTATTCATATCAACCCATTTTGCTTTTAACATTAATTCTTGATTTCGCAAGTTCCTAAGTTCTGATTTCATTGCAAGTGCACGCTAATAAGAAAGTTTTCAACAATGCATCGCTACTGGCATTTGTATTTCCAACTTGTCTCTACATGCATTCTCAAATCTACAGTAGATTAAGGAACAAAGGGAATGCATTTTTCCGTTTTTCTCTCAATCATTTGTTCCGACTATTGGCATGGTTACCAGAATACCCTTGTGTGTATATCAACTAAGGATCTTTTTGTTAAGACAATTTTAAACCAGTGATGGTTTTTGTACCATCTTTATTCTAAATTTACAGTGTTTTTCTTTTTCTTATTTTCTTTTCTACACACATGAACACCTCTACTTTCATTCAAGATCACTTTTACACGCACATGCGCGTCCACTCGCAAGAACACCTTTACACACACTCAAGAACACTGCTACACACACTCAAGAACACTGCTACACACACTCAAGAACACTGCTACACACACTCAAGAACACTGCTACACACACTCAAGAACACTGCTACACACACTCAAAAACACCTCTACACACACTCAAGAACACCTCTACATGCACTCAAGAACACCTCTACACACACTCAAGAACACTTCTACACACACTCAAGAACACCGCTACACACACTCAAGAACATCTCTACACACACTCAAGAACACCTCTACACACACTCAAGAACACCTCTACACACACTCAAGAACACCTTTACACACACTCGAAAACACCTCTACACACACTCAAGAACACCTCTACACGCACACAAAAACACCTCTACACACACTCAAGAACACCTCTACATGCACTCAAGAACACCGCTACACACAACACAACCTGACACGCAAGTACACACTTCTCGATACACACAAATACACAACACCTCTACGCTCATACAAGGAAACCTTCCTAATACCCATTGAAGAGCACTTCTACACACACAAAAGCACACAAGCTAGAACATCTCTGCACATACACTATCTACACAAAAATTACTCTTCTGCAAACACGCCACAAAGCATTTCTCCAGACACAGCACATCTACACAAATACAGCACCTTTACAAACACATCTCACAATAAATCTCTACACACTCAACATCTCTATAAACATCATAAAACACATCTCCACACACAAAACATCTCTATACACGCAGAAACGGCACCACTAAACACTCACAACAACACCTTTACACACATACAACACCTCTACGCTCTCACGACGACAATTTTCCACCCACACACAACAACAACCCCTCCACACATGAAACAAGACCTCTACACACACACACACACACTCACAAACACATCTACACATGCGCAACATAACCTGAGCGCAAACAACAACACCCCTACACGCACAACAACCTCTCTATGTACACTTTACACACAACCGACACTCAAGAATATCTCTACACATAACACAACAAAACCTCTACACAAGAACACCAGTACGCGCACTCTACACACTTTATAACACTGTTCACCATTCATTAAATGAAGTAAAATGAATACAAAATTTATGCGCATAGTTGATAATGTTACAAATAAATCATTTGCTTAAATGTAGTTAAGTCCTTTCAGTGGAAGATTGTTCAGTCCATCAGCAACTTGCCCCATCCATATTTCACAAAAGCTGAAGTTCTTGTTTTAAGTTTTAAATTGAAAAGCTAGAAATTTTTTCCATTACATTTGAAATACAGTGGAAGGCATCACTGACGTATTTTTTCTCATTTGATTCACATAACACAATAGAAAAAACTATCGATTATGCAGTTCAATTGGAAATATGATAATTATCTAATTGAACACCTTCTCACGCTCAAAGACAGAGTGTCCGATGGAAGTATACGACATACACTAATCTGAAAAAAATACACCACACCCTCATTTACGATGAGATTTCAGCCTGCTTCTGAAGAGTCTCTGATATCTTTCCTTTTTCCGTTTTAACCTATGGCGAAGAACCTCAGAAGCATTCTCCAGTAGTATTCAGAGTGCAGGATGGTTGCCAAAAATGTATACTTTTAAAAATCAATAACTTTTTAAACATTTGAAAAAGGAGATTAAAACATACTCGTAGAACATCCGAAAGGACAGAATTCAACGTTTTCTTATGCACCTGCAATACCCTCCAAATAAGCATAAACATCAAAGGTGTAGGAGTGAAGATTATTGTAATCAGCAAACATGGCACAACTTACTCTTCAACAACGCAAGTTCATCATCAAATAAATGACGGAAATTGGATCTATCTTCGGGACTCAGAGGAAATTCTTCTTGGAATACCGATTCAAATCTTACAAAATCACGATTCAGAGGAACTTCTAAAAGTGACAATCCCAGCTTATTGTGAGAAACATTAATAAAGGAAGATTTGAAAGAACTGTTTCAAAATGCACAGCGGAAAATGTTGATAGACTGTGAACTCTAATCTAAGATGAACACACGATTAGGTCCAGCAAACTAACATAAAAATGACAAATTAACTCTTTTTCTTTCCAATAATACCAATTTTATTTTCCTATCCTATCTGTGAAAAAGGTTACGGCAATTTTAATAGGTATACACGTTTAGCAACCAACCTGTATTTATAAGCTTTCAGTCATCTTGCCTTGGATAATGTGTCCAAGAGTAAATTATGTTATTGAGAGGAACAGTCAAGCTATATTAACTCCTGGCACGGCTATTGTATGTACACCTCGTATAGTTTGTCTATCGATTAAGGACTTTTATATTAAAAAATTAAATAAATTAAAAGTGTTGTTATACATTTCATGTATCAACTTTCTTGAAAATAAACGTTTTTTTCGTTTTTTAGGTTCAACACCACGTGAGTGTTGTATAAAAAATTATGTAATTTCATTATGAGCTAAGTGGCGGCTAATGTCATCGGCGTAATTTTGTATGAAACCGACCCAACTCACTATCATGTCAAGTGATAATCAATGGTTCAGTTGTTCGGCCGCCCATACATGGTCAATGCCTCCTATATTGAAGTGGCCCGTCACGGCAAACACAACTTGGTGCTCAGCTGTACAACCCTCTCATTGTGTACAAGACCACACATCTATGCGCACTCCTTCTCCATACTTCTTCTCACTCACAGTCTAATTAGTTTACTCTTACAACCATAACTATTGTGGGCGTATTTTCCTTATTCCAACGTAAAACATTTTCCCACTTACACGCTCGAGCTGCCGGACACTCGCACCCACTGTATTCACCTATTCAAATATTTCACAATGCCCGTCGATCACAAATGACAGTGTATAAATTGGAAATGCTGCATTAATATATTGTTTTAAAATTGTAGGAATGTCATGCTGAATTATTCAGAATTGATTGTCGAAGGCTACTGTAACTCGAGATTCAAATGGTAATGTTAGGTCACCATCGTCTATGTCCCAGTGCTATTTTATCCAGCCTCATGAAACGGTCAGATTTTGGCTATGAGCTTCGGCGCATTTTCGGTAGCAGTGTCGCCATGACTTGATAATGAATATACCGGAGCATTGAGTTCGTGCGTGCCCTTGGTGTGTACTCATCCAGTTGTACTCAGCAGATGCTTTTACTTCATCTGGAGCATGAAAATGGCACATGACGCCAAATTTGTGTAACCAATCTAGCATCTACCAACGAATGTAATTTTTTCAGTACCCGAGATCTTGTCTCGTGCCTTTGGAAATTAGCTCTGTCTGTTTTGTGGTCTCTAGAAATGTTGCAAATTGCATTTTTTCAGTTAAATTAATCGTCTAGATTAAATTACATTCAAAATAACATACACAATTTGCGAAATATAACGAATATAAATGATAATGCTCAGTTTGTGCTGACGAGGATGATACCGAGAGGTCCAGTAGTTGCACTACTTGCTCGAGATGTTAGTATCTGTATTTATTTATGGTAATTTTGGATTATAATTCGAGCGAAATTATGTTACCTTCCTCGCATCACCTTTTATTTTCGCAAGAAAATGTGTTGAGATAATTCCCCTTAATTTAGAGAAAATAGAGCCCCAAGCTATCTAACACCAGTCTGCAATGAGTCTGAGAGATATTTTAATGCTGTCAGTGATAGTTGTAAACAACAGAAAGTGTTTTTTTGACTTTGATATCTTCAGGAGGGATTTCCATATTTTATTCAATTTTCAAATTGCTCGCAGTGGTACAGTTGTTAAGGGATCGGCCTTGCATGTTGGAGACGAGGGTTCGTATCACGGCACTGGCGCGGCGATTTTCCCCGTTGGGTATAAGGGAGAGCTCAAGCACAATACCCCACTCAACCCAGGTGTCGGAAATGGGTACCGGCTTCACGGGGGAACCGTCATGTTTTCCTATATATAGTGTTAGTTATAAGACATTTGAAAAACCAATGCTTAAGATCATATTATGAATAAAAGTGCCAAGATACACGTCTTAAATCTCATTATTTATTTAGGAAAGTCATTGAATGAAAAATTTCTGAACGTTTCGACCTCCAGGGTCATTATCAACCTGAAAACAAGTAGAAAAACTAGTCAAAACNNTCGTGTTGCAGAGCATGCCGGCAGGAGTTTCAGAACTAATCAGTTACTTTCCACACCTTCCCACTCCTCAGTCCGCTCTCATGCAGAGAAGTGCGACATTCCTGTTAGATTAGGTGATTTTAGAGTAATTTTCACTGCATCAAACCAAATAAACCTCCGCATTTTAAAATCTCTCCACATTTTGAAAGAAAAACCTGTTTTAAATGATATGCAATCTGCCTTTCCTCTACTACTAACGTAATTTTAATACTGAACATTTTAATTTAGTTCCGTTCATGTTGTTTTTTGTTGGTTTGTTTTTGCTTTCTTCTTTCGTGATTGGTGTAAATTTGAGTTTTGACTAGTTTTTCTACTTGTTTTCAGGTTTATAATGACCCTGGAGGTCGAAACATTCAGAAATTTTTTATTCAATGACTTTCCTAAATAAATAATGAGATTTAAGACGTGTATCTTGGCACTTTTATTCATAATTCGAATATGCAGAAAGCAAACCACTTGTATATATTAAGATCATAAGTATCAGGCTTGATTGGAAATAAAGCATCCTAAGATGCCGATGTTTGTTTTTCTAAAAACCGGATTATTTTGCTTTAGTTTAATAAACCAAATGGTGATGAATAGCTTAGAAATGAGAAAGCGCCCGACAGCTCATCACAGCAGCCTTATGGATTTGGAATCGTAACACTACGAATCAGTCTTCGTGTGAAAACTGCTGGACTTATTGAACAAATACAGTGATTGCGGAAAATCTCTTTTTGAAACAGTGGATCGATGTACTAATTTTATTTACTGAGCTACCTGTTCATTTCTAATTTGATGCTTGCTGGTCGCAGAAAGTTCATTGAGTGTCGTCGTCATTATTTTCAGTTATTTTACAATGAAATACAAATAACTAACTCGGCTTCATAAAATTGACGACAGTATTACTCGTGTACTTGACAAAAGTAGTCCTACATTGAGAGAACAAAATTGAACTTTTTGTTAACTCTCTGATGGAACCATGGGAAAAATCAAATTACCGTTTAAAGCACAAACACGTGTAACATTTTAGGTTTCTCACTCACTCTTTGTTCGCAATAGTAATATTCAGAAATTTTTACATGATGCAAACTGAGATCATTGTGACAAATTGATCCGTTTAAAAGCATTTTGCTTTAAAATTTCTATCCATAGATTGTAAACAAACACAATTGGTTGGAAGATTTAACAACATTTTTCGTACATAAACATAAATATACAAAAAACATATAACAAAATCCAATGAATCAATGTCTAGAAATTTTCATTAGGACGGCGTTGGGCGTGTTAGTCATAAGATTCGATTTGAAGTTCGTTCAAATGTTATTCCTGCAACGGGTATCAATTATTTTACAGCACATTTCAAGTTGGAAGAGTGGATAAAGTTCTCTGAAGGCGAAAGAAATTCAGTTGCTCTTTTTGGAGAAAATAAAATTTGGGGTAATGAGTATCGCGCGGTCCTCGCCGTTGGCAAGTGGAGAACGGTTAGCAGATAATTTTAAAGCGCAGCGTTACTGCAAACTGGCGCTGGTATTCTTTGGTTTGCGCACATTGCATTTTGTATTGTCATGATTTTGAGAAAAATTAGCAAAAAATAATGCATATTGAATAAAAAGCAAAAAACTAACAGCGAAAACCTGCGACATGAACGGTTTCTCGATTAACTAAACTCTACAGGTTTAATATACAGTAGTCGGAGTTTGTTTATTTAGACATACGACGAAGAGAACGCAGAATCAGCAATGCTAACAAAGGAAGCTCCTTCACATAAGTATGACATTAACTCATTCAAACTTTGAACGTTCAGCTTCATAAAATTTAGAATACTGACTTTGAAGTAGCAGAGAGTGATTTAAAGGGTTACGGGTAATCGTTCAATTTGACAGTTGAGCAACGTATGTAGAAAATCGAGATACAACGGTATATAATTCCCTATGACAGAGATGTAAAATGACGTGACCCGTTTTCGTTGAATTTTTTCATTGTTTGAGAGTTTTGATATGCTGGGGGAGCATATTCCACAGCAGAACACAGGAGACGGAAAGAGCTTTTTGGCTCTGGTCAGATGAATGGTAGCGCACTGCAATTACTCCTCTGATTCGATTTGTTGTTCGGAATAGGGAATGTAAGAAATTTTACACCATCAGCATTATTTTGAGGGAGGCAGAAAGAAAAGAACATGTGACGGACTGTGTGAATAAGGAATATTTCTGTTATAGGGGATAAGACTAATTTCTTTAGGAGAGGGGTTGCATGAACCTTTTTTGTCTGCCGCTGCATTCAACCTTAGCTGCAATTAATGCGACGTGTTTTTGAAATTGTTTCTGAAGATAATGAGGTATGTCACCACAGGCTAGACTGCAGTAATAAAAACGCGATAATCCTCAAGATTGAATCACCATTAATCTAATTTTTGATGAGGTAAATGCTTTTCAAACGGCGACGGAACAATATTTAACTTTGGAGCCCCATTTTTAACGGAGCTTTATTGTTTTATCGTTCGTTCAATAAAAATCAATGAAGCTCCACTAATTTTATTACATACTGTTTCCACGTGTCGTACGAAGGACATGTTTTCGTCAAACTATATGCAAAGTTTTACTTTATCTACGGGCTATACTTGTTCTTTCTAAACCCCAGAGTCAGTTTTGACAATTTGATGATTGCTTTCTTAGACTTAAAACAATGTATAGAATTTTACTTGCGCTTATTTCGAGACCATTTTAGCTATTCCACCACTTTATGTCCCTTAGATGGCTTTCAGCGTTGTGATATCGAGCTTGTAATGACAATTTCTGCGTACGTTTAAACTTTTCCGTTCGATTGAACGAATTGGAAATCATTATTGAATTGAAAATAAGAAATATGTGCAGGCTCAAGAAATGATTCTTAATTGTGGAACGGCAAAATTTGTACAAATAGGAACAATTCACACAAAATTATAACGATTGGTGGTTTAAGCGTAATGCATTTGATTGGTTCAGTAGGTAGCTTTTAAACCACTTTCTATCTATTTATAGTTTAGAAATTTTTTGCAAGACGTTTATGTTCTGATCAACCCTCATGAAAGTTTTCAAGAGATTTATCTATGAAATAAAATGCAGTCAACCTAAATGTAACGTATGATTTGAAATTGAGAAAAAAGGAAGAAATGTTGGATTCAGCTAATTGATTAATATCACTGAAATTTTTTGTTGTTCATTTTCTCCGTTGAGTATAAGACGATTTTCTCCTTTGGGTATAGGAGAAAAAATCGAAGCACAATACCCCACTCTATTCAGGTGTCTGAAGTGGGTACCGGTCTTGACCGGAGGAAAGCATCATGGCGTCCTGTTAATTACAAAGTATTTGAAAACCAATGTACAAGGTGATATGTATCAGGCTTGAATTAGAAATAAAGCATCCTCAGATGTCGATGTTTGTTCATTTGCTCCGCGAAAAATTTGAAAATATATTTTAGTTACTCCATAAAAAACCTTTTACGTACATAGAACTTAAATTCACGAGGAGCTATTTTATTTCTTTATCTACCTCTGGATAGAAGTACTGTCGACAGCCTCCAGCTACCCAGGCAATAAGGCTGAGAACGTACTCCTTATTAGTACAGTTTGAAAGATATTTAATTCATTAAATTAAACGTAAACAATTAAGTCATAGAATGTGAAGGTCACCGTTTAAAATAACATCGATTCCTAGAGCAGAATTTAACTTCATTCGTTTATAAAACTCGAGAACTCTGATGAGAACTTTGAGTCGTACTGATTAATAAATCAATCAATTAATTAAACACTTCTCGTTTGCGGCACTGACAGCACAGTTTAGTATTCAACTTATCAAAGCACTGTACGTTTGCTATTAACATATTCAAAGGCATCCCCTTCATCACGAGCAAAAAATTTCCCAGAAATTTTTTGATCAGCTACGTTTCAATTAACCCAAAATTGACCACGTAGACGTTTACCTACGAAATTCATTGAAATTTTGCACGATTATTTCTGTGTTTATGTCGCTGTTGCAATTACCTTTAACAATTATTTCTAATAGGTTTCGCTGAACACATCAAACGAATGCGTACCATTATTTAGAAGAAGAATTGAATGAGTAGTTCATTCTTTACCTATGATTTCAACAATCTTCAAAAAAAAGTCAAGGAAATAAATGATACGAGTGTTACATGGGGTATAAAAATAGTCTTAATAAGAAAAAATGGTCGATTTAAAATTTTTTGGGTAAAAATCTTTTTGATGGGTGATATTTTTTCTAAAAATTAATTTTGGTGTTTTGTAGGTGGGCCAGTTGCTGAGAAAAATACGAGCAAAATGCTTAACTTAGATGGGCTGCAGCATATCTTGTTGAGAACGGTGTGCTTCATCTGCTACGCTCAGAATTTTCCAAAAGTAATTGAGGTGATGGATTTATTCGGAAATAGACATGATAGTTTCTAGTGAAAGGTATTTCATTTTGTTTAGATCTGAAACAAATTTCACAGTCACCTTTTTGAATCAAGTCAATTTTTTTAAATTTCGGAAGGAACGGCAGATCATTCTTGCTTCACATATATGTGAGACTAACAGGTTTGCCAATGACAACTGCGAATTGGGTGTATTCGAATGTCACGGAAAATTGAAGCGAATTTTTTTATTTTCTGCGTTATTGTAATCACTTACTGATGAGACAGCATGGTAGTTTACCATGTGAGACAGTGGGTGACTGCTGTATTATATCAAAATTACTGGTGACGAAAGAATGTTTCGTTCTCCGAGTGATGTTTGTTGCAGATGATTGATATCTGATAGGACTGGTGCACTTCTTGGCTTTTGTGAAACTTCGCCAGGAGAGAGACCATTTATTGCTATCGTTCGTCTGGCACTCCCTCGCGCTCACTGGTCTGCAGGATGAGAGAGCGTTGAAGTCGCGGAGTTCGAACCAATTCCAGGAAAAACATTTTGTTTCACGTCAAAAAAGAATCAAAGAAGTATATATCTTTGCGAAACAGTACTCAACACTACATGATTCATAACTTGCTAGCCATAAAGATATTCGATAGCTGTAAACCGCAGATCGCAAAAGAAAGCGTTGCTTGAGTGGATTTGTTGAATAAACCGAAGGGGAAGGGTGGGGTAAGAAAAACCCGGCAAACGGCTTACGATACGGCGATACGCCAAATATGGCTAGTAGTGCTCCGAGCAGCGTATAGGGTGGTGGTGTGTGTGTGTGTGCGGAGTTCCTCAGGGTGACGCTTGCGTCGCCTGTGTTGTACCGATGCCCAACTGTTGTCAGTTTTAATTTCGTTCAAACTTGCGTTTGTGAATATCGAAAAAAATGTACACAGATTATTATTTACTGTTCATTTTGCGTCTTTAAAGTGAATTAGTTATAAATTGTTGGTAAAATGCCGTTAGTTAAACGTCAGATATATCCCATTCATCTGGCGCGTAGACACGACGTTGACCCGTTACCGCCTGCAGATCTTTCCTCATCGGACCACCCTCCGTCCAGCGTTGAGGTTCACTCCGCCTGCGCGGATGATGACTATAGTCTGACTGCCGTGTCAAACACGACGTTATGCGGCGCCCTGCAACAACTTGGCTGTCTTTTGTCCACTGCCAAAGACATTTCAGCGGAGCTGCATGGTGAATTAGATGACATCGTTGGGCGCGCTGTTCGGTTGTCGGCGCGGCTCGCCAAGCTCACGGAGCGAGTCGAAGCTCATAATCCGCGGGATGTGCCTGTCCGTGAGTACAAGTCCAAATTTGTAGGGTTTCTTGTTCATAAGATAGGTGGGTTGTACAATAGTTTCATGTAAGCAATATAGGTTGCTGGTTACGCAATGTAGAGTGCGCTAACACATCGGAAGCTGCTCATAATGTACATCCTGGTGTTTTGAAATGTAGTTAAAAAATTGTTATGGATGCAAGCTCATAAAAATTGAAACGAAATATGGTCCGTATAAAGAGAATCATGAACTTTTGCTCCGTAATTTTGAACTAATGAAGTGCTCTTGTTGTCTGAATATTATAAACTACCACGTGATAAAGTGTTTAGGTTTGTAGCGTTGCTTTAGTTATTACTAAATGACTTCCATTTACTTGGCTGAAGGTATGACTTTTTGACTTTAGCATTGGAGTTTCAAAAGCAATCTATCAAGCCTCTTTCGTATAACCATGAAGAAATACAGACTTCGATACTTCTGAAATTTCGGGACAACTTGCCTTACCTAAGCTAACTTCACCTACTGATGGCAATTCCGAAAGTCCAATTCGACGCAGTAGTTATTGATACCAGTGAGGGTGAGATACATTGTAACAGATGGTGAAATTATTCGCTTCCATGAAGTTGAGACGGTATCCGTCAACGAACAAAATATTTTTATTTTCAATCGCTGTAAGGCCTGCTTTAGGGCGATTCTGTAGCTATTCTCCAGTACGCTCGCAGTATTGAGCTGGAACAACAGTTTTAATCACCTGAGAAGGGTAGGGCTCTTTTCTTGGTGTTTGTTAGGACATGATTGCTGCTACGCGGCAACTGAGCAGCCTTCAGCTGTTGCAGCTGGATACGAGCCGCCAGAACAGCTGCTGATAATTCCCATGTTGCCGAGCGCTGCTAATGTTCATTTGTTGACAGATTTGGTTTGTGTTACTTTGATTTAACCTTATCATAGACCATCTATACTCCGCAATGCCGAACATTCCAGACAAAATCATGGTTTGTGTTCTGTACTTTAATGTATAATTGTATTTATTACTCAGAGTTTTCTTTGTTTGCTGCCTGTGCATGATGTATGTGCAACGTCCCATGCTTTTGCGCAATAAAGAGCAGATTTATAATACTCGGCATTAAAAAATGATCCCATGTTTAGTGTTGGAAAAAGGGGCCTCGAAAAATCGATTTAGTTATGATTTTGGGGTAATGAAACTCAAACTCAATCGCTATCCATTCACTTTATTGGCACCAACGGAGGAAGTAGTTGACCTCTGCCTTGGTTACCACGAAAGGTCTCCCGCACCATCACACAGGCAGGGTGTTCCACTGTTTTAACCGCGAACCCGCGGATCGTATGTGGGCTCATCATCGGAACGAATGACCTTTGAACCTCCTCGATCTACCTGAACGTAATTTTTACGGTGACACTCGCCCTCAGTCACCACTCTCATGTCTAGTCCCATATGTATGCATCCTGCTGAAATCAAACTGCTTCTTCTTCCTGACCTGTGAGCATAGGATTCTTGGCGCCGCATCGAGCTGGCTTTTCAGATCCAATTTGTTGTCGATGTTGGATCGTTCTTCTAATAGCGACGCTTGTAAGAACAGAATGTTTTCTCTGAGGCAGACTTCTGTTCTAGCTAAGTTTGATAATGCTTATTCTTTTAGGAATTTGTCAGTGTGTATAAACGCTTTCATTTGGCCTACAGAGGCTGTCTTTTTGGGTGTAATTTACTAGAAGGAGCACAACGTCTACTTTTTCATGGTGTAAATAGCTACCTGTCTCTGCGCTGCATGCATCACGAACATTCGTCACATAACGGAGTTTGACCTTGTGTCTGTTCTCACCTTGAAAGTTTGGTGCGACCCATCTCGATTACTGAAAGGTGAGTTCAAGGCGTCAAACTCAGAAGTGCAAAACGAGGCGCGGAGGAGCTGAGATAAAGCACGTAGGAAATAATTTCTCACTGAATTCATGCAATTCACTGATGCGCATTGTGTAGAGTGAGACTGGACGTGGAACAACCGTCATGATTAACTCGAATTTTTTATGGCGTTACGCAAGTGAAATCTCTTCGAAAGCTTACGAGTAAAGATTTTTTTGCTTAAATATGTTTTATTTTCACTACGTGGATCAATTAGATTTAATAGTCTTTTGATGCAAAATGCTGCTGTACAACTGCACTTCCGAAAATCTTGGGAGATATGGTTGAGATGTTTTCACCGTATCAGTATCCCAGAAGTAGCAAAATAACCATGTTTCAAAAGAATATTAAACCTAAGATGATAGACAACGCTTTTATTCTTTAAAAAATCGCAGAATATATAAATATGCTGATATGATTATTACCTTTAAGAACATTTGCCTCTCGTTGGGAAACCATTGCTGCCGCTGTCTCGTTGGTGGGACCGCCTCATTTGCAAGGCGTAGCTCACGCTCTCACCTCCTGAGGAAATACGTTCACGCTTACTGCATCTCACCTCGACGCAGGCTGAACGGTAGCGGCGGATGCACCTGGGGAGAAAACTATGTGAGAGAAGGTCGTATCGACTTGCCTGAATGCCTGAACGTATTAAGAATATGCGCACCTGCCTTTAAACTACTTTTAACAGTTGTCATAGCATCCAGTGAGCATACTTTTGCGTTTTCTTGAATTACGACGTAAGTGCTGATCATCTGCAACCATTAAGAACATTTTTGGCGATAGAAAACGTTTAGATTCATGTGAGAGGATTGATTGCCTTGATCACCTCTGGTATTAGTCTCAAAGAATTTGCCTCTTCAGTTCCGTTCGATGACCTTCAAATTTAAGAAAGGTAGGGTGTAAATTTGTGTGACGCCTGCAAAACATGCTGAGCATTTTCGAAACTCCGAGTCGCTTTTGGCGAGTTCATGGTTATTCTTATATGTACATCATTAAAGATTATCAAAAGTTTGAAAAGTTTGAAAAAATTCACCTCTTCTTTTCAACAAACGGTGTATCTGCAAGAATTAGAAAATTTAGATCTATACGGGACCCAGTGTGAAGTGCTGCGCGTATTATCTGTAGGTGTGTAAATATGATGGCTTTATCGTAGCAGTTTTTAGTTAAATTTCTAAAATACCTCGTTTTCTTGTGAAGTTTTATTCTTCTTAAAAATGGGCACCATATTCGCCTAAAGCGTATTAGACTGCAAAAATTCTGTTACAGTGCTCAAGTCATGTTGTTCGAAGTGCATGTTCCAATTTTGAGTTTTTGAAAGTTTTGTTAAAGGCATTTAAATTTTCAACTGCCGTTCTTAATACCGAATTTAAAAATTAGTTGTGTTTATTACAGTCTTTTGAAGTTTGCTCAGTCGTGTATACTCAATCATTGATTGTGTTGCGTATTATACTGTGCATCCAGAGGTTAGTGAAGATTTTTCTATTATAGAGTAGATGCATTCTTTCCTGGTTATATGTACGAAAAATTCAAGTTCTATAATAATTTTTTGGTTATTGTTCAAAATCATGTATTACCTGTTAGACCATGATTTTTGATCACTTACGTTGAGTTCTCGCCTCGAGTCGCCCGCTGCTTCCCGACTGTGAGGCATTGCAACGCCCTCGACTGCAAGTGGTGGTTTGGAGAGTGCTCGGCGTGATAGCCGTTGATAGCAGCATGAGTGGGCGCGAGATAGTGTACAGGAGCCATTGCAAGCTGTTCCTGTACCGCAATAACTGCGGCCTCACTCGCCTTTGTACTCCATGCTGCTTGCGTATGCAAGCTGATCGTTCTGGCGCTGCTGCCGGGCCATTATGGAGTGAACAACGTAGAGCTGCTAGAATCTGTGGCAATAATCGCTGTTCAAATGGAGCAAATACATAACTCGTTTTATGTTCCTTTTTGTTAACTCGTGATCATTTTCGAAACATGGGGTAGTAGTTTAACGTCTATCAAGCGGCGGAGGAATAGCTGTATTTCACACATTAAAGGATGATCAGTTGGTTCTCTTTTTTTTTTTTGTTTTGATGTGTGTGCAATAGGGCACGCCGAAGAGATTTTCTCTTTGGAATGTTTCTCAGCTGTTGTGTAATGTAATCATGAGGTGGTGGGCATTACGCACTGGGAACTCGAATTATCGGAATTCTTTTTGATCATTTCGCTACGCTACCTTCCAGCAAGAATGCGGCAGTCTCGCTTGTGGTCTGGTTAAGCTTGCATTGTGATCCCGTTTGCTGGTACACAACACTGCCTTCCTTCCTCCCTACCTCGCTATTGCTCTCCTGGTACCTGCGCTCGTTCCTACGCCCCAACTCTTAGGGTGAAATATCTATCACCTGAAATTGAGACGCGCAAGGGTCTCAATGTATCATTTTATAGCCAATTAAAATTCAAGTGCACGCGCTTTGGTGCACATGATTTGAATTCAAAACCGCGAGCGTTTGGATTAACAAAATCCATAAATTTTGTTCTCTTTTGTATATTATTAAAATAATTTTTTGTGTAGTACGTATAAATGAATTTTTAAAGTATGAAAAAACGTTCTTAAATGCATATCAACAAATTTACAAGTTCCATTTTTTCTGCATCTTCCAAATTGAAAGATTGTCCAATCATTTTCCCTCCCAACCTAAAAGAGCACGAATTTAAAACTCCTGCTTATGACAATTGATAGTATATAAATAAGAGCCAATTATTACAATTGCTACTTTCTGATATTTCTCCGATATACACTCCTGAATCTATCCTATCCGGCAACAAGGGGAGTCCTGTAGATCTGGGAAACATGAAAAGTAGGTGGCACCGTAATTCTGAAGGAAGACCTCCAAACAATGCAAACTATCTGCGGTATGTGGCTGGGGATTAGCTGGAGTACTTCGCAGCTCACGTGGCGGTCGTTTTCAGCAATCTGAGGCGCGGGTTCTTGTGCGCACAGGAAAAGCTAATTCTTCCTTAATGATGGAGGTGTCGCAGTACGCCATTGCTCCTGGCTGCGCGTACCTTGTTGCTGCTATCACTGCTTGCTGGTTATTGCTTCGAAGTGGTCATTTAGCGCATTGAATTATTTCATATGTCAGCATCAAGTAATTAAGGTCTTCATTTTGGTACTGACGCTTTTTGATGCGAAATTCCAGTGTGCTAATTCTGTGACTCCTTCAAAATAATTAAGCTTTGGATTTTCAGAGAAATATTCGAATTTTTAATCATGGTTCTTTTATCTATATTACGCACGATTTCTCTCGATTCAAAGCCTACATGAGAACACATTACCTCTTGTGGAGTACCGATCTTCGGCCAGTGTCTAATCCCTATGAAGAGCACTTCAGCACTTAATACAAATAGACTAAATTGCTTAAATACGTTTTTATCCTTGGATAGAAATATGAGAAAGCAATTGCATGATAACATTTCACCTCGGATGATAAGTCATTTTTTTAAAAGATGGAGGAACAAATGAAATGTCAATCATTTATACCGGTATGTGAACATGAGCAATTTAATGAATGGTATGCACTCTACATATGGCCCAGTACGCGGGGAACGTGTTAAATATCGATACCTGTGTACAACGTGGAAATGTTGGCAATGAATCGCTCCTTTAGTATGCTTTGGCTTTCGCCCAGGATATTAACTAGTTGAAATTCATGAATTGTGATACCAAGATGCGTAGTTGAAATTGCGTTACTCCACTCATGACATGACTAAACCTTCATGCGTCGTACCATAAATTTCAAAAAATTAGAATGAGAAAAAAACGTTTCGGAATACTTGACGTAAAAAGTGAATAGAGTTGGAAATATGGTCACTTTCCTCAGCAACTAAAAGACCTCAATTTACGAGAGGAGCTTCACTGAAATGAGCAATTGAGGTATTTTCGTTCGCTGCTTCTGTGCCTTCGCTCCGGTGGAACTCGCCACGTCCGCCGGTAACTTAACATGTTCCCCGCGTATAGGGCCATATGTGTACCATTCGATAAATTGCTCATTCACGTACTGGTACACATGAATGACATTTTGCCTGTTTTACGATTTTTTTAAAAATAACTGCAATCATGCGAGGTGAAATGTTATCGAGCAATTGCATTTTCATATTTCTTAGGAAGGATAAAAATGTATTCGAGCAGAAATGTCGATTTCTTAATTCTGTTACTTACAACCAAACCAACTGTGAACAACCGCGAAACGCAGTTAACGTGGGCTAGTGCTACATATGTGCACCACAAGACTCATGTACGTACCGGCATGAATTCGTAGCAAATTAAATATTTCGCAACCTTTTTTCGAAACAGGTGTTGGCGAAGAAGGTGAAATGTTATTATACAGTTGCATTTTTACACTTCTTAGAAAGGATAGAACGTATTCGAGTGGTACAGTTGCCTCTTCAATTCCTGCAACATGCAACCTGACCAACCTTAGCGCGAACGTGTTGAGATCGCAGTGCACCTGCCTCACTCAGAGGTCCAGGAAAGCGACCCTCTCACGATAACTTGTGGTTTTTCTAGCAGAAGAACTCGTCCTTTGTCCCTCCGTGGATTGCTTCGCTCGTTGTGGATTTTTGCAGGAATATTTTTGACTTCTTTAAAAATTCTAACATATTCTCCGCATGAGTTCTCAAGTCTGCTGCTGCTGTCTGCGTTCCGAATTCGAGTGAAAAACTGTCAAAGTTTTAAAACTTTGCTTTTATTTATCGTTATCAACGTTAATCTTTCATAACCTAATCTGTGACGATTTTGTTGTTCCGATCACTATTTTTCTATCTGATATGAAAATTGATTTGTGTTTAATTCAGTGAAAGCTCGATTGAATGATTTAATCGGTTCATTCAAGGTGAATGTCCCTCAGTTTGTCTTTCTTCGGAAGTACCATAACGCTCCTCGTGATGTTGGGAGGATGCCTGCACTCCGCTTGAATACGAGACAAGGGAATGTTGAACTATTATGATATACTGATTTTTCTTGAGAGCATTTCCTGGAATTCTCACGTGGAGTTGGTATTATTTTATGTGACTTGTTTTTTCATGTAATTCATTGTTTGAATAGTTTTTAATTTAACAGACGACCGGGGTGCGATGGTCAGAACTACGCACTGCAAGGACGACCGTGCCTTCAGTTAACAAGTTCTCATTGCAATAATGATTGCACGGCTGTCTTTTAATCCCTCCCTTCGGGGGATATAGCTATTGTATCTATGGGAATTGGCACTCCCAGGGGGAAAATGTGTAAGGGCCCGAGCTGAGAATTAGGTAGGTTTTCATTTTGTTGAAATAAAATATTTGTTTGCGTTATGTTCAGGACCATCTTTTTTTCGGTTCACTGCTGTGCTGTTTTTCAGCATCTGCTACTTCCTTCTTCAACTTTCATCTTGTTTCATAAACTTCTTATTCTGTCTTACTGTTAGTATGCGCAGGGGGTGGGGGGAGACCCTAGTGATGAAAAAAAACGGTTTTATTTGATGGCAGTTTTTTTGCAAAAAAAAACATGTTTTTTATGTTTTTTTTGGTTAATGTGTAGCGTTTGGCAATAATCGAATTTCGAATTTTTGGGGCGAAACATAGTTAATAAGATCGAAATAAACAAGTTTTTTTCTATGCACTTTAGTCGCAAATGAGTATTTTACGAGTTATAGCGGTAAATTAGTTACCGCAACTCTAGTGCTCGAAGCAGAAAGTAATTCATCGAGTGCGTCGTATGGCAACACTGCAGTGGACGCTTCCTTCCAACGCGCTTGAATGATCGAGCCCGTTCCCGCCATCTAAGACGAAAGTTAACATACTGGCTGATACTGCTGTAACTCGTTGTTTTTTGGTGATAATTTCTATTGTGTTCATAACTAAAAGATTCTAGAAGTGGGTTCAGGCTCCGTGGGGCCAGCAAGTAATAAATTACAAAGTGCTTAAACATACTTAAACAGCTCAATCGCGTAGAAAAAACCTACCGCTCGAACTCGTAAAATACTCATTTTTCGCAAAAAGTGTATAGAAGAAAATTAGTTTATTTTGATGTTATTACAGTGATTCAAGCAACAAAAATTAAAAAATAGATGATTAGCTGTTTAATCGAGCGCATTCGTCATCATAGACAAAACTAAACCTACCGCTATAACTCGTTAAATACTCATTTACGACGGAAAGTGCATGAAAGAAAACTTGTTTATTTCGATCTAATTAACTATGTTTGGGCACCAAAAATTCGAAATTCGATTATTAGCAAACGCAACACATTAACCTTTTTTTTTTTTTTTA
>JACJUY010002726.1:50355-91412 GCA_014220935.1 Platorchestia sp. MABIK
CTGATTTTATTTTTATGTGACCAAAATATTCAGACATAGTAGAGATAATAAGCTCTGAATTTTGACTCCATCAATATAAGTTCTGTGGCTCCTGCTGTTCCTCTTAGACTCCTCTTGGTAATTGTGGGTTATCAGCCACCACTTTTACTGTAGGGTTTCCTTTCAATGTTTTATTACAAAAAATCATGACTAAAGAGTATGGATATTAATATATTTTATGTGACCAAAAAAAAACCATTCTGTTGTTTTTGAAAAAATGTTTTTTACTAAAAAATCAGGACTAAAAAACTGGATATTAATATATTTTGTGACCAAAAAACCATGCTGTTTTATTTTACATGTTTTTTTTACAAAAAATCATGATTTTTAAAAAATCGAACATATTTTTAAAAATCATGTTCTAAAAAAAATCATGTTTAAAAACATGGATATTAATATCTTTTACGACACCAACAAACCATGATTTTTTTTAAAAAAGCTTTTTTACAAAACAATCATCAATAATAAATATGAATATTAATATATCTTAAATGACCAAAGAAAACCATGCTGTTTTTTCACAAAAAATCATGACTAAAAAACAATATATTTTATGTGACCTAAAAAAACCCATGGATTTTTTTTGAAAACATATTTTTTTCCAAAAAATCCTGACTTGAAAAACCTGGATATTAATATCTTTTATGTGACCAAAAAACCATGCTACTTTTTTCACATTTTTTGGTCAATTTGCAGTTTAATGCGCCCACAGAAATGAAAAATTCCATTCCAAAGAATCACTAAAGGAACACATTTAGAAACGTTTTACACGAATGACATTCTGCTCGCTGATGCGTTATTTTCGAGTTATTTAACTTTGAAATTTTTGTGTTCCATAGCAGTTTGTCAGTTGCGCGCTTGAGCTGGAGCTGTTAGAGTACGTTTGGGTATTGTAATTTATTATTAGCCGACCCCGCGGATCCTGAACCCACTTCTAGGATGTTTTAGTTGACAACACAATGAACGTTATCACCCAAAAAATTTAGCGGGGCTGGGGAAGTGAATACTTGAATCTACGGTATACACTCCTATGCTTTTGCTAATGTTCTACCATATTGAAACTGATGTCAACTGCATATTGATTTCACTATTCACTACCCCAGTCCCGCTAATATTTTTGAGTGATAACCATTATTGTGTTATTAACTAAAACATCCTAGAAGTGGGTTCAGGCTCCGCGGGGTTGGCTAATAATAAATTACAAAGTACCCAAGCGTACTCCAACAGCTCAAGCGCGCAACGCGACTGCTATGGAAGACTTAAATTCAAAACTTGGATAACTCGAAAATAACGCATCAGTGAGCAGAATGTCATTCTTCTAAAACTTTTTCAAATGTGTACCTAGTGATTCTTTGGAATGAAATTTTTAATTTCCGTGAATGCATTAAACTGCATATTGACCATTTTTTTTACAAGAAATCATGTTTAAAAAACATGGATATTAATATATTTAATGTGACTAAAAAATCAATGTTTTTCAACATGTATTTCTTACAAAAAAGTCGTTGATATCCATTTTTTAGTCATGACTTCTTTGTAAAAAAACATGGATATTAATCCGTTTTGTGTGATCAAAAAACAATGCATTTTTAAATTTTTTTGTACAAAAAATCATGATTAAAAACATCGGTATTAAGATACTTTGTCTGACCAAAAAAAAATGTTATTTTTAAAAAAACCTGTTTTTTTACTAAAGTCATTAATATCCATTTTTTAGTCCATTTTTTTCTAAAAAAAAAACATTTTTCTAAAAAAGCAAGCATTTTGGTCACATAAAATATATTAATATCCATGTTTTCTTAGTCATGATTTTTCTGTAAAAAAAATTGTTTTTAAAAAAAACAGCATAGTTGTATTGGTCAAATAAAATATACCAATATCCGTGTTTTTTCGTCATGATTTTTTGTAACAAAAACATTTAAAGAAAGCGTGGTTTTTTGGTCACACAAAATATATTAATATCCATGTTTTTAGCCATGATTTTTTGTAAAATTAACATTTAAAGAAAAACATGGTTTTTTGGTCACATCTCTATCAATGACCATATGTAAAGATATATTATTACAACACACTATTTGGGGAGTTGAAGGTGATTCACATGCATTGTAAAGTGAATGAAATATCAAAACGTAAAACCACAGAAAATGAAAAATTTCATACAACCATAGAAAACCATGAATTAAGAAGTATGCTGTTTTATTTTATAATCTGACATGAAAACAAATAATGTAATATGGATCGTTTTCTTGCTGAGTTATTTTCAAACAAAATAATTAAAAAAAAGCAAAATATCCATGTTTTTTTTAGCCATGGTTTTTTTTATTAAAAACATGTTTTTTTAATAAAAAACAGCACGGTTTTTTTTTGAGTCACATTTCTAGGAGACACACACATTGTGCATAGGTTCTCAGTTACCTTATTTCGAATCTGAATGGGATCTTTTTTTTTCTCTTTGAGGAACGCCTATGTTGTGGTTATAGAGGCTTAAAATAATTTATAATCCAAAATGAGATGCTCTGAAAATATGACTTCTTGTAAGTCTTCGGAGACTCTACGTTTCTTCCCCGAACTCTTGCAATAAGTTTTCCAAGCTTCGTTCAATGACAGCATGCTGTAAAAATACATGCGAAATTTTGTTTAGTGTTCTACTGTTTCAAAGTACCTGACGTTTTTCATTTTAAGCTATCTGTGCCGAAAGCGCGTGGCAGGCTTTTCTAAGTTTTAAACTAGCTTTAGAGACTGTCACTGTCAAATTATTTACGGATTCCGTCTGTAAAATCTGGACTAAATAATTTGCAAAAATTTTTCTACATAAATTCTATGCGCACACACGGGCGGGTAAAGCGCTAACTTTCCCCTCCGTGTAATTCGAGCTCTGTACCTGAATGCCGTAACTGTTGTCACGAGCAAATTGTTGAATTGTTCAATGTCGCTAATCTCGTGAGCGTCAGTAACTTTCATACGTAAATAGGCAACCTGTTGCCATAAATTAGTAACTTCTCCCATGCGTTAGTTGGAAAACTGTTGCCATATATCGGTAACTACTCCCGTGTGTTTTGGAAAACTGTTTTTAAAGTCTGTTACTTCTCGCATTCAAATTGGGAAATTGTGGCCATAAGTCGGTAACTACTCTTATGTATGTTGGGAAACTGTTGCAGTAAGTCAGGAACTACTTTTATGCGTAAATTGGAAAACAGTTGCCGCAAATCAGTTACTATCCTTATGCGTAGATGTTGGTAGACTGGCTTAGCGAAGCTGCTACGTATTGTGTGTAATGCACCGTAAGACTGTACCGGTAGTGGTAACAGCAGCAGCTCCAGAAGATGCACAGGATGTGATGTTTCCGACTCTGCTTTTGTGTGTTTCGAAGTCTGGCTCCAGGGTGCCGTGCCTCCAATGATGGAGGGTGACGTGTTATCCTGAGTGAAGTACCTCACCTTACCCATGCCTTCTACATTATTGATCTTACACCAGATGAGCCCTTCTCATCATGTGGGCACTGGCATACAGCGATGCTAATGCGCAAGTGTTTAGTGTTCATAAAATTTGTTTCCAAAGTTGCTTTGTCTCACTTTGAAATTAATTTTGTACCAAACATAGCATGTTTCATGTTAAATGTTCGACAAACGACGCATTAGTCTTATTTAATGAAATTAATACTCGGAAGTAGGTTTATTTGCTTTGTTTATATGCGAGCTCTGTGGTCCCTCTCAGGAAACAACTCTTCGATAAAAAAAGATCGTAAGTCCATGCAGCAGCTAATGGCATTTATCCTTCCGGTTAGGAAGTGCGGCAACTTGCTGTGGTTGATTTTATGACCTGCAGTAGAGCCGTTTTTATAAGCCGGAACTCGACGTACAAGTATTCCCTATGCCAGATCTGCTCGCTTCTGCATTTACTTTGCATTGCTCGGCCGGTGTTCGAGCAGATCGTTAGCATGTTGCTTAAAATTAGCTACAGTCTACATAATCTATGAGACCAATGAACTGTGTTTGTAGATCATGTTTTAAAAACAGTATACCTTTAATGCTTCCACAGTGTTTGGTACGATAGTGTAATAAGTTGCTTGTAGGTGAAGAAATTCGCGCGTACGCAGACAAATTTGTTATTATAAGGAATGTAAGATGCTGAAACAGAGGTATTCTGTATGTATTTTTCGTTACTTCAGTTACAATATACCATGTTCAACAATAAGTTACTAGTTTCAAACTCTGGAAAGCTAGTCTAGCATTTCACAAAATAAGTGAAGGTAAAAGCCCTTCTTCACTTTTTTTTGCTTTCAAAACCTTGTTTCTTTCCAATGTTCATTTTTAATACAATGAAATTGCTGTAAAGATTTCTAGAGATCAGTTTTTTCAATTCTCGCAAAGAGAACATGGAAGATTTCTTTCAAATGTTGTATGCATTCGTACGCTCAGCTTTTAACATGTGCTTGTGAAGCGTTAAATATCTGAGATGCATGCCAATTGTGCTGAGCCGCCGCCATTCAGATATGGCAGTTCTGCGTGCATGAGTCTGGCCAGACTGCAATTGCTTCAATGGGAGGACTTATTAGACCCTCCAATTTGTGTGCTCATGACGGCCTTCCTGTGTAGTTCAGAGGCCTCCCTTGCCTGCAGAGGAAGGTGCGTGGCCGCCGATGGCGAGTCCCGCAAAAATTCTTTGCGAGCTCTCATCCAACACCCAAGTCCCTAACAGATCATCGCTGATTCTGGTTGTAACTGATAGTCCTCCTTCTCATCGGTGTACGTATTCACACTCGTTAAATAGGATCAGATCTACGATATTTGGTAGCATTGGTGGCCCGACAGAAGCTTATCAATATACTTCAAGTTTGGCTCAATTGCATGCATGCTCAAAAGCTCAATAGCATGCATGCTCAATAGCCCAATATCATGCTGTTTAGCTCAATAGCAAGCATGCTCTATAGCTCAATAGCATTCTCTTTGGCTCAGCATGCATGCATACGTTACCACCCGAGTGTCACAATCTATATAGGTTACAGACTTTGTTGGTTGCGATAGTCTCGGAATTTTATGGTTAGTGTAGTGTCAATTATCCCTGTCTTCAAATTTTTAAACAAAAACGGATAAGACTATTGTTTTATGGAGAAGAGCTTCGGGTATGAAACTAATCTGTTTCCCAGGTAAAAGTGGAAAATGCCATCGTAAACACACGAAAGGCCAACGCATAACTGAAAAATTTCGTTTATATTGAAGTTAAGATGCGTACTTATAGTCATTTAGGCCACTCGTATTTCTTTATGTCCGAAGAAAGCCTCAAAGTGATTAAACGGAAAATTGTGTCAGTTAAACGTGCTATTGCGATCTAATACCTGTGGCTAACTTTTCAAATGTTTCATTTCGTGGTTGCGGTATAACATGTAGATATTCTGTATCAGGTCTCCTCGGGGGATACAACTATTGTATCTATGAGAATTAGCGCTCCCAGGGGGGAAAATGTGAGGTCCTGAGCTGAGAGGTAGGCCTTTATTTGTTGAAATAAAAGTTTTTGTTTTGTTAAGGACCATCTTTTTTGGGTTCACTACTGTCCTGTTTTTCAGTACCTCTGACTTTCTCCTTCAACTTTTTTCTTGTTTCATAACCTTTTTCTTATCTTACTGTTTCTATGCGCACGCGATCCCTTGCAGGAACATCCTTTGTGCATAGATTCCACGTTTTCTTAACTTCATACTTAATGGTGCCTTCATCCTTCCTATCTTTGAACATCTTTATGGTGGTAAAGGGAGGCTAAAACTAATTTATAATCAATCAATCATTATCTTGTAGCAGGTTTTTCAAAAAGACACGTGCTGTTTTTTCTGGGCATAATCCCAAAGAAAGTTTGAGCTTGCTTCTAACAATTTTTGAAGAGTTTGTTTGGCGATTGAAAAGGTTACGCGGTGTGGCCAAGTAAATTGCAGAACTTTCATTGTCGGATGTAATGTAACAACGACGTAAATGGTTTAAAAATTGGTCCTAAACATTGTAGCGTGGAATGTCACTATTCTGCACGCTGAATAGGCAAATGAGCAGCTACGCTAGTGTTCTCTGTACAGCCTGTGCGGTAACTTCATTTGCCATGTCGCGATGCTTTGCTTTGAAAATTACGTTTGGGAGAACCAAAATGCAGTCTCTGCAGAGATCTGCGAACATACGACTGGTTTTGTTTTTCGGGCCTGTTCATGTAGATGAAAAATTGACTTGAGGCAACAACTGAAACTCAGCAAAGCTTTCATGGGACGGAAAACGATGAGGTCTAAGTACTTTTCTAATTTTCTCTGATAATTTAGCTAGTAAGGAGATATGTCATGTTAGTGTCTGAAGTATTTTCCATTACAAATAAAATGAAATATCACCGTGTCTGCTACATTTTTATTTTGCTAGCCGCACCCCTCACAGGATTTCTGGAACGTTTTGAAAATGCAATAGCAGATGATTTAGTCCCATAACTGATGATGTCCCGTGCTACAGGATGCAGGCGTGTCGATCAGAGCACAGATGTGTAGAGAGTGAGGGGCAGTCTGCCTCCCTCGCCCTCTCACAGCGAGGGTCCTTAGTCCTCATTCCACAAAAGCTGCTCGTGATAACCTCGAGGGGAATGTCCATCTGAGCCGCCACATCTCTTCGTCTGCGGTGTGCTTTGCTGTTCTTCTTTGAGACTAGAGCCTTCTCGCTTCATATTTTCTTCAGAAGTTACCAGAAAACACCCATAGCCCTGAATGCCAGAAGTGTCAGACGTGCGCAAAAATGTCAGAGTTGTTTCATTTTTTTAATTAACAGTGCTCTCGGTAATGAGATTCTCATTACAGTAATGCTTCTGCTGGTGCCATTTTTCATGTGCAACGTTTACTTATATTTGTTTAAGCATTAACTAATTGGTGCGGAAACTGAAAAGTGAAGAATTTGATGATTACGCCGTTAATTATGCCCTGCTGCCAATGTTCGAGAAAACGTATCCTGAAGTCATCTCGTAAATTCATTCCAGTTGTTCTTTGTGCAATCTCTGAAAGAGATGGAAATTTCAAAGAAAAACTATTTGATTAAATTTTAGACGATAATTTACGTTGTAAATTTGTGGAAACTATATTAACAACGAAAAGGAATGCTCAAACGAGGGCTCCATTAATTATTTTATTGATGTTAAAACATTCGATGCATTAAATTCTTCAGCTCAAGTCTAGAATATTCAAGTTCAATTCTATTTGTTTTTTCTTCTGTTTTACACCCCGTAAGTCGGAAGGAAGCATTCATGCACAGATATTCGGTAGGCTTCATCAAGTTCCATAAATCTTGCTGGCAACTTTTGACGTCTGTGTCTGGCATTTAAAGCTCTTGAGCTAGCTTTTAAAGGAGTGCAGCAACGAGGAAAGCGTACCATCAATAAGCCAGGTCGGTTCCCGTGTCACGATGCGAGATCTGTGTCATCGTACACCAGGGTTCATGTTTCTCCCACCGTCGCCGCGGGGCTTCGTCTTCTAGCGAGGAAGCTAAAACCAAGGGAAGGGGAAGTGCGGCGACTCGTTTTCTGTGCCTTGCAATTGAAAGTTTCAGTTTTGAAACAATGCATGTTTTCTCGAATTGAGAGTTTATTTAAACAAACAGCGGTCATGTAAAACGGGATTTTAGCGCCCTGTACTTGACGTATGTAATAAAACAAAACTTCCAAGTTCGAAAATTTTTACTCGAAACAGTTTTCACGAAATAGTTTTGATTTTATTTGTTGACTCTGTATGTGTTAGGAATCAGAATAAAAGCACCTAATTGGTTATTTCTTTGGCTCTCCGTACCTTCCACAAAATGTTTGATAACTGATGAGGTAATTCCCCAGCATCCAAAATGTGATTATGCTATCGCATTAATTTCCCTATTTTTGTTTGATTTAATATTCAGCTTCAGTAGAAAGCTTAAGCATTTGTAGGATCTTCTTCAGCACTCATAATTTCGCCCTCAAACGAACTAGACTTTTATGTTTTAATTTAAAAACCTAAGCAATTTTCTTCCTTGGTTTAACATGGGATCTCAATGAATTAACTTCATTGGATTGGACTAGTGTGCTTCCCTTCATGGGTCCCAACTTCTCGGCCTGGATCGCTTTTCATTTGTGAGTTTGAAAGAACCTAAACAGGTGAAACTATAGTTTCTAGAAATTTAGTCATTTGTTGTCGGGAACACAAGGTGCGAAATGCTGACGGGTGAAAATATTTATTTTAAGGGAATTTTTATTATTATTAGTTAGTTTAAGCCTCCCTATCCGACACAAATGCGATCCTAAGAGAGGAAGAAGGAAGGCACCATTTAGTATGGAGTTGAGGGAACGCGGAATCTATGCAGAAAGGGCATAGAAACAGTGAATTGAGCTCGGCCCTCTCACTCTCAGCTCGAGCCCTCACATTTTTCCCCTGGGAGCGCTAATTGCGATATTTAAGTGAATTCTAATTTTCTTACGTACCTTCGATTTAACATGACTGGTGAAGTTCGAAAACTGGTTATTTCACTTAAGATGTTGTTTACAATCTTTTGTTTAGCGGATCCAGTAGGATTTTTTCATTGAAAATCGATGCTTCCCATGAATAGGACAGAAATGTATTTTTTCTCATTTCCAACCTTTGATCATTTGAGGTAGCTTTTGACAGCAATCCCATAAGCAGCTCGTTCTGATTGTTTGTCTATAAGTCGTGTAGTAATTCTTTAAAAACAAGAGTTCGTTTCAATTGGAAAGTGTGATTATTTAATTTCTTTTTATGTGCTCAATAGTCACATGTATGAGACTTAATTATTGAAAAATTGAAAAATAACCGAGTGTTACTACTACTACATCTGGGCGGATGTGCTTGATATGGCTTCTCGTACGCACGACGAGAACCAATAAGCTTTACTCGAATCTGTATCCTGTTAAGCAACCGCTGTAATGCGATTGCCCTGCAATCATCATTCTGAAAGTTAATAAAGTTCGATCCAACCGGTGATCTGTTAAAATCGAGGGAGAGTACTTGCTCATTTGTTCACTTCTGCGCTTTGATACGTCAGTGCAGTTTGTTCAGGGTGAAAATCCTATGTGATTTCACACAAGCGTGATTGTCGGGAACGGAAGGCCGTTTTCCCAGCGCGCGCCATCTGGTTCACATGAGTGTCCGTTCTGGGAGTATTACTATACCGATTCATCCTGGTTGAATGTACGATACGTGCCGTGCAACTTGAGCGTGCGGCCTGCGCTGCCAATTCCTCGGGCGCACGTCAGTGACGTGACACGCTCTGATCGGAGTATCTGTTCGTCGTGGTGAAACCTACAGATTTAGGGTGTAGAATTGTCTGGCTGCGTTGTTCATTGTGAAGGGATTTTCACTGTTTCCATTCCACGTTTCGCTATTGCTCTTCTTTCAAACGTTGTGAAAATTTGAAAAATTGTAGTAACAATCATATCACAGGAACTTGAAAACGATGAACACAGGACGTAGTGAAATCATTTTAATTTTATTTCGTTCTTTTCACACCTAATCTATAAAAGTAAAGAAACTAAAAAACTAGTAGTCCTATTTTTCTTAAACGTTTCGGAGTCCAGCTCCATCATCAGTAAGTCAAATCTGAAATTTACAATGAAAACAGTTAAAAATGCGATGTTATTTTAAAATTTTTCCCTATTCTACAAGTAAATGAACTAAATATAAATTGCAAAGGGAATGAACTGGTGGCATTATTAAGAACCGGTTTGTTTTTAGTTATGTACAATGATTCAAAAATTCTCAAATCCAAAACATTAGAAGCAGAACATAAAATTTCGAAATCATCTTCAGACACACGGGCACTGCACTGCTCCGCATGAAGGCGGACAGAAGAATGACCGGGCTGCGGAAGTCGATTCTCCGTTCTAAAGCTCACACCACGATGCTGGGCAATCCGCACGTAAAATGGCAATGTCGTCATTCCGACATAGCCCGATGTACATTGTACACAACTAAACTTGTACACAACGGACGCCCGCATTCGCTTCGGTATAACATCTTTTTAACGAAAAAACGAACCAATTTTATGAGAATTAACAAATATAAGGAATATGGAGATAATATAACAAATATCGGTTTTGACCGACGTAATGGGTATAGTTGTAGTGAGTCCTTCAGAGGGATGCAACTATTGCATTGGTCGGAATTGGCGCTCCCAAGGGGAAGATGTGAGATGCTGTGCTGCTGCAAGTTAGGGAAAACCTTCTTTTGTTCAACCTCTTGGGGGATACAACTATTGTATCTATGGGAATTAGCGTTTCGAGGGGAAGATATGCGAGGTCCCCAGCTGAAGTTTTGGTAGGAGAGCTTTTGTTAGAACTGCAAGTGTTTTTTTAACGGAACATCTTTTTTCGGTTCACTTCTACTGCTGTCTTGTTTTTCCGCATTTACTACTTCTTATTCAACTTTTATCTTGTTACATACTCACTTCTTAATTTTCTGTTTCTATACGCAGGGGAGTTTGTGCGGGAACACGCCTTTAGAAATGGTGCCTTTCTCCTACCTCTCTTTGGACCACCTTTGTTGTTGTAAGGGAGGCTTAAACTAATGCAATCCAACCATGTCGGTCGCTGCTTTAGCCTTAGTTCGTATATTTAAATTTCACTATTATGTCATTGCATTTCACTTTTAAAGATACATTATTTGGACTGTGTTCAACTGTGTATAACTGTTCAACCACGTTTTCGCGGGAGTTAGCAGTTGGCTTGGTTAGGTTGTAAGTAACAGAATATGAAAATCGAATTTACTGCGTTTATAAATTTGTATTCTTCTTAATAAAAATGAAAAATATAATTTCACGACAACATTTTACCCCGTATGGTAAAATTCATTTTTTAAAAAGGTCGCGAAATAGATAAAAATGTCATTCATTTATTTCGATGAACTTGAGACGCATAAAACGCAAAACTCACTCCTAAAAGTCTACGCTTTGTGTAAGTTTTTTCCTGCCATATTTGAATTACAATTTCGTTTGAAAATATCATGGCATTCTGTGAGAGCTTTATTTCCTGTTCTAAAATTTCACTTGAAAATTTTAGGTTACTTCATTTATTTTGTTTTTCTTTCTGAACAAATCAGATCGAGTAAGGGAAAGTTTAAAACCAAGTTTTATTCATGAGTTCTAAGTATTGCAATGCTCCTGAAGTCGAAATGCCATTTTCAAGTTGCACATTTCTTCTATCAGCAGATTAAACCCTGTTCCCCCCTCTTACAAAAAGTTTAGTCATTCAGTTGACGCTCATTGAAATTAGTTCTATTACTCCGTAAAAATATAGATACGTTATTCGGTGCAGCCAGGCAAAGTTCTGCAGGCTTTCGGAGTAATGCCACGACGTCTCCATGCGGCTTAGGGATATTACAGATGAGGGCACATGGAATGAGTGGAGTGGTCTGAGCAGTTGAAAAGTGACAAGCGATGTGAAGCTTCAGTGAAGCATCCAATTATCAACTAACTGACAGAGCCTTGAAAAGAAACTAAGAGTAGAACATTCGGCTACTTGGTACTTTTGTGGACGACGTGGGCTGAAAATAACCAGAGGCGTAATGGGAACACAAGATTAGGAATACTGGCGTAATTATTCGGAGGCTTCTAATAGGATTTCCCACCCCAGCCTGCCTGCTGTGCTTGGTCTCCCGACAATAATTACACCGCAACGCAGAACAGCTGTTGGCGTAGCGAAAAGCTGCCTCCTTCGAGTTTACATCCATCTTCCTGCGTTACTTCTACTGTCTTGATCCATTTCGTAGATACGATATTTGTTCTTATCTAAATTTGATTTGATTTATTAACAGGCTTTTCATCCTCTTTCCATTAAGACATTGCAGTAATAATATGTTGTCCACAAGTATGTTGTCTCTTAGCAGGAAAAAATGTGTTGTTTTGGTGTTCGTGCAATTCTTGTCTGTTAATTAACGAAGGGCGCTAAACTGCTGTAGCTCAATTGACTCAGACACCGTATTAACTCGTTGACCGCGATGGGATAAACTGAAGTTTTGTATTCAACTCAAATTTAAAGTCAATTGTAGGAGGCGGTTGTGAAAATAGGAAACATTAACTGGATCGTGCCTTCATTAATCTTTGATAAAGTATTTATAAAAATTGAGTATGTGACTACTGGTTGTTCAGCACCATTATAAAAATTTCTTCCGAGTACACCGGCGGCTCGCATCCCGACCAACGTTTTAATCTAATTTCTTCTTCGTTAATTTGCTGTTACTTAAGTGCTGATTGCTAAAATAAAATATTCTGTTCAATCCTTCAATACCTTCATGCCGACTCTAAATTGTTTGATGCTTATGGTGTACTATAATGCCTTTTCTTTGTTTTATGTGTTAGATAAGCTTGCCGTTAAAGTTTTCCTGAGTGCTGCCAAGTATTTACGACTGAGTTCTCTCAAATTGTAGGGCATTTGATGCTTATATTTTCAGCAGCTGTAACTCGGTATCGATAATTTTGATAGCCTTGCTCGAAGTTTTATTTTATGTAACAGTTTTTTCACCGCAGGAATCTATAACGTAAGATGCGTTTCTAACCACGAAATGTTCATCTTCATTTTGGTATTATGCGTGTTGGGAGTGAACGTGCCACAATTGTTTTCCTTCTGTGATTCCTCAGTGACCAGATGTGTGCATTGCTGGCCAACTGGTTCCATACATGTCTAAGCAGTATTTAATGTCTGGTATCCCAACCATTCGTTTTTTTCACCGAAAAGCGCAAATGACTAATTGCTTGATGGAAAATTCTTGTCTATTTTTCAATAGAAGATGCTGAACTGACTTATGGTAACGGTACTTCTTAATTGAAGAGGGTGTGTGCTATAAATAGCCTGATGGCAATGCATCATTACTCAAATACAACTCAGGGTAGAAGAATTAAATTTGGTTTACGAGTTATATCAGGTATTTTAAACCGAATTACGGTAATTTTTACAATAACTCATCGTCTTTGTATTCATTATAATTGTCCAACAAGTGATCGCTTGGGGAAAGAACGCCGCTGCTCGACAATGTCTCAACTTTAACTCAATCATGCAGGCAGAAAAATTTCATTTGGATCGACTACTTTAACGTAGGCTTTGACGGGGACGTCACTCTACGATGAACTAAATTGTGACGTCGCTGGGTTATGAACGCTTGTTTTATGGTTGATTACGTCTTTGTAGAATGATTGTAGCTCATGAAGCAATAAGTACATGTGGTAACGTTTCCCTTTGTGCGCCATTTTTCGCTATTTTTGTTTGGAGTGTAACTATACACACGACAAAAAGGTAAATACGACGTGCCTGTCCAAAACATCAATTATATTTTGAACTCGCATGTTTTGAAATTGTTCACAGTCTCTTTCATTACATTGTTACTTTTCTGCGACCCTTTTATTTCCAACAGCGTTGGCCAGGCTTGGCTTGTAAGATTTCGATATCTGCACGGTTGTTAATATTCTCTTTTTCATGAAATTCAATAAACGTTAATAATGTTGAATCAACCGCACAACTTTCACGACTTGCTGCACGATTTTTGCACTTGAGATTTTGGCGTCCGTTAGCGGCTGCCTAATCATCGCACGACTTTGAGCCCGGCCGAAATTCCTGCTGGGTGTAGTCTACCCAGTCGGCCGGTGCGGGCGTGCCCGCGGCACCAAGCTCATGGCAGTGTACGCAGGCCGCGCAACCTACAAAAGACGCCTTATGAACCTCGCTTTTACTTTTACTCGACCGCTGCTGCTTGTGGTGGCGGCGGCGGCTGTCGTGTGTGCGTGCGGCTAGAAGCTCGAGATGGCGCTTATATGAAATGTTTGCTGTGGCTCAAACCGAGTTTTCGTTCTCTTTAGCGACCAAATTACTATTACTGTCGATCTCAGACTTGTACAACATCGTTTTATGCGAACTTAACATGCTAACTGTTGCGGATTAAACTGAAGTTCCGCATTCTACTTCAATAAGAGTTCATTTTAGAGATTAATTTTGGAAATAACAAACATTAAATGGATCGTGTCTTCATTTAGTTTTCATTAAGTATTTATGAAAATTGAGTTTGTGACTGCTGGTCGGTGAGCAATATTATGAAAATCCCCTTAGTGCCCATCGGTGGGTCATATAGCAGTCTAAGTGTTAAACTTGTACAGATGGGAATAAGTTCCAGTCATGCATGGCTTCAAGCAAGCGTCGTATGTTAGTGGGATCAATTTTGTGCGGTAAACTTGAGGTTTGCCTAAGATGATCTATAAATAATTCGAGGATTGACTGTACAGGGAAGAAAATTCGATATATTTTTATAAATGAGGGTAAGGGTAACACCCCCTCAGGGGGATACAACTATTGTATCTTTGGGAATTAGCACTCCTATATGGAGATGTGTGAGGGCCCGAGGTGATAGTTAGGTAGGCCTTCTTTTTGTTGAAATAAAATGTTTTTTTTTGCTATGTTAAGGACCACCTTTTCTTGGGTTCAATGCTGTCCTGTTTTTCAGCACCTACTACTTTCTGTGATCTTGTTTCATAATCTTCTTTCTCAACTTGCCGTTTCTATGCCTTTTCTGAATATATTCCTCATTCTCTTGACTCCATAATACATTGTGCCTTCCTCCTTCCTCTCTTTGGATCGTCTTTGTGGCGGATAGGGAGGCTTAAACTAACTAATGGGCTAAGCTAAGGCTCGTTCCACTCAGAGTCCAATGCATGAATTGCTCTTACTGCAAAAAGAAAAAAAATGTGGAAATTACTCTCTAAAAGTGCTGCCAGGAAGATTTGCAGTTTTCCCTGAAAATTGTCAAAAATATGCTTCAGTGCCGGAATTTCCGTTTATACTTTTTGTGCATGCGTTGCGTAGATGTGTTGAAGCTGCGCTCTTGTTGAGTGGAAAGCTTGAGGAGTGTCTTTTGAAGTTAGGACATGCTGATTGTAATCGAATTTTATTCTGTCGAGTTTTCACCATTATATTGTAGCTATTATTATGAAAATAAAAAGTGCTACCTACAACAATTCATCACTTAGTTGTAGACCACGTAAATCGTAATTCATTATTCGTACAGTACTCGCTCTTGGCTATCACTTTCTTTGAAAGCTTGTTGTGTACGTGCATGTATTTTTTTACTGGGAACGCCAGATGTGATTCATTTCATAGGTATGTGTCTATTTACTAGAAATTTTTCCCTTTAAGACTGAACTATCACAGAGGTTGGAAACTTTTATCTGTAGAGCTTGCATCAGGACAATTATTCGATGTTACTAGAGCTCTCAACGAGTTAAGAAAATGAGTGTTGAAAAAGCAAAAACACAATTTATTGCTCATTGTCTCCCCTCAGGGGGATAAAACTATTTTATCTAAGAGATTTAGCACTACTAGGAGGAAAATGTGAGGTCTCGAGCTGAGAGTTAGGAAGGGCTTCTTTTTGTTGAAAGAAATTTTTTTGTTAAGGACAATTTTTTAGTTCACTACTGTCCTATTTTTCAGCACCTCCAAATTTCTTCTTCTTCAACTTTTATCTTGTTTCTTAACCTTCTTTCTTAACTTACCGCCCCCTCAGCGAGATACAACTATTTTATCTATGGGAATTAGCTCTCACAGGGGGAAAGTGTGTGAGGGCCCGAGCTGAGAATTGGGTAGGCCTTCTTTTTCTTGAAATCAATAAAATATATTTATGCTACGTTAAGGACCATCTTTTTCGGTTCACTGCTGTCCAGTTTTTCAGCACCTACTACTTTCTTCTTCAACTTTCTTCTTGTTTCATGAACTTCTTTCCCAACTTACAGTTTCAATGCCCCTTCTGCATCGATTCCGCATTTCCTAATACCCATACTAAATGGTGACTTCCTCCTTCCTCTCTTCGATACGCTCTTTTTTGTAGCGGTTAGAGATGCCTAAACTAACATACAATCTAATCTAATCTTACCGTTTCTATGCTCACGGGAACGTGTGCAGGAATACACTTCGTGCATAGATTCCGCGTTCCCTTAACTCCACACTAAATGGTGCCTTCATCCTTCCTGTCTTTAAAGATCTTTATTGTGGTAAAAGAGGCTGAAACCAACTCATCATTATAATCAATCAACATTTAACTTCACACGCAACTGTTCTTGCCTTGGAATTATAAAGGTTACCTAAATTCGCAGTGAATCGGTTCGTTGAAATCTCCTGGAATAAATATTTCTCACACATGGATAGAACCGTCAGTGCTCTGTGTATTTTTGTGGCGAGTGTGAATAATTTTCATACAAAGGCTCGCTTACGAAGGGGAAACTACCCATACTGTACCTCGAAGTTCCTTCATGTCTGAACTTTCAGTCAAATTAGCGGAGAGGTCAGTACTCCCATTTTAACTGGAAGCATGTACATGTTGGTTTTGATTTCCTATTTCTATCTCACGTTGCTTTCGGTCTTGAAGCCCGCTTTTAATTGAAAATCAGTGTATGGTCTTGAACGCCTGATTCAGAATGTCCATAATCCAACTCGGGAACTTTTCGCACTGCTTTTCGGTAAGCTGTGTTCCCTCAAACTATCTCCAATCGAACTTTATCAGTTTTAGAGCGATTCTACCAGTAGCTTCAATACGGCCATGTTTTTTTTTTTAATTTGGGTCAAGGGAAGTTATTTCTGCCCAATCATGGCCATTTTTTTAAGTTAACCTAGTGGCGAAAGAGCAACTAATACAACTTTGTATAGATATATTTTTGTTGCTGCCTGGTGAAATTTTTTTCATATTTTTTTATTCCTTCTCGCGTTTGACAAAGCTTCGACAGCCATTGAAAGAAATAAATAAAAAAAGAAAAAAAAGTTTATTGCAAATAAAGTTCAAATTATGAAATGTTGAAACATTGGTTTTTAAAACAACTGTTAATAAAAGATGGTTATGCTGCAAAAAAAGGCGCATTTCAACCAAATTCGTACGCTTGGATTGAAAAAGTTCTTCGAGAGATAAATTGTAATCCGTTCTTTCAAATAAATGGGATGATCGTGATGGGTGTACATGGAGTGCAGGCGTGTCAGGTAGTAAACTTGCCGGTATCTCGGTGGCTATCACGTCTGGCATAGACGCGCCCAGCTTTCTGGCCAATCAGACCACATTACGGCCGCACTCCGCTGTCGTACCCGCCTGAGTGACTTGTCTGCCAGCTATTGCTCGGCTTCATCTCGAGTATTTCTAACCGTCGGAAGTAATGCAAAATTTTATGTAAGAATGGTCGCCACTATCATGATTGAGATCGCTACATAAAGCTCGTGCGATGTTGTGTTTTGCTAACGATGAATCAAGAAATTTACTCTTCATTACTTTTCAAATTCAGGTTAAAAATACTCGTGAGAACATGTGAACTTTTTAAGAAGAAATGAAAACACACGTTTCTAAAAATAAAAAACGGGCTGTGAAATGACTCGTGAACAGTATTAGAAATAAAAAATTGAACATGACCGAGCGTACGATCTTTTTAGAAATCATTGGAGATAACTTTTTTCAATCAACGCGTCATTCTTGTCAAATTTTGATGGCAAACTGGTTTGCACAATGCTTTGGTATAATTGACTTGTAATATGATGCAATAAAGTTAGTGTAGATTTATTTGAAATGCAAAATTTAAGGGGAATTGAAAGAAAATGGCCATTTACAAATTTGTGCACAACTAACGAGAGTGGTGCAGGTCAATAAGTAATGGCATTCAGTACAAGTTTATGGGAGGCCCTATCTGAACAGCACAAATGGAGTGCGAAATGTTTACGAAACACTTGAAGTATGTGAACATTTGGGAAAGGTTTAACGTTTGATGAATATGAAATTGTAATTCAGAATTTTAACTGACAAAGGAACGAAGTGTTCCGTGTGTGGCTTCTTAGAAATTGGAAAGGATAAGTTAATTTTGATATAACAGATGATGTAATGCAATTTTGCTGTTGCAATAGAGCGATTGTGCAACATTCGTTGCTGACTTCATTAATCTGCTGTTACGGCGTTCACTTGATCTATTCCAACAGTGACCTTGGGCCAGTAAACCATACTTGCCGCTCCCTCATGTGCAATGGAAGCCACCGGGGGAAGAAAGGCTCGCTCACTTTACTGAAGCGAGTTATGTTATGCTGCACGTTCTGAGCACCTCCAATCATACACGACTATTGAATAATGTTACTACGTGTTTGTTCTTTCTGAAAGAAATTGAAGAAATCAGGTGGGAAGAGGGCCCAAACGAGTCGCCCATTTGCAGGTGTCGGATGCGCTCGAGTAGAGGTCAATTGGACAGCTGCCACCGGCTCTTCCTGTTCAGTTCTGTTGCATTTCTCTTTACGTCGGTTGCCTGTCCTAGTTGCTGTTGTGAGCGAAGACCTTATTGTAAATCAGGGAAAGCTTTATCCTTCAATGCGTCTACTCGCTGAACAAATGATTGTATTTTGTAACGTGTTTAGTTCTTGAGCGAAGAAAACTATTTCATTCCATTCATTGAGTTTGGGTTGAGGTTACTTCGACGTTATATTAGAGATACAATTTCTGTTCCATAAGAAAATAAGCTCCTTTCTGAAAACATTATTACCATTAAGGGGACGCGTTTTCACCCTTTAGAATGTTTCTTTTTCTCGATTGCTCGAAAAAAACGTGTCGTTAGGAACTAATTGTTGGATGTTAATTATGGACAACCCTCCCTTTCAGAATACAATTATTGTATTGGAGTTGGCACTCCCAGTGGGAGAACGTGAAGTCCCGAGTTGAAGGCTGTGTAAGCCTTATGTTGAATTGATTTTTTTTGTTACGGACTATTTTTTTCGCTCCACTGTTCTATTTTTCGGCACAACTACTTTTTTCTTCAACTCTCGTCTTGTGTAATAGACAATCTTGACCTACTATTTCTATACTCTAGGGATCTTGTGAGAATACACACCTTGTGCTCCGATTCCCCGTTTTCAGAGCTCCATACTAAATCGTGTCATCTTCCTTCCTCTCTTTGGAACACCTTTTCCGGGGTCTGATCTGATCCATTGAGCAATTCACTTGTACTTCTAGTGGTCTTGAATTATGAAGTTATAAGTGTCGAATGTTTTCTGAAAGTTTTGTTTTTAATTGGCGATGATAACTCTTCATTCACATTTGATAAAATGATCTAATCTGAAATATTAGAACATTTAATGGAGCTAATCTCAATTGTAAAGTAAGATTTTCTTCATAATTAGTTTGGCTTTTTAACAGAAGGGGGAGAAATTTTGAAAGAAGATGATAAAAAAAACTTGAATAATGGATATCATTGATAGATGACACAATTTTTTAAATAAGCTGGGACTGTTGAGAAGTTGCTGCGCGAGGTGTTGCAGTTGTTCTTGAGATTAAAGCAGGCACTGAATGTTGTAATTGCTTAATCCTTTTTTGCCAGAATTAGCTTCGTAGATTAGACAAGCAAATTTTCTGCGCAAAATTTGTTTAATTTATCGAAAAAAATGACACAAATGAGCTCATCATATAAGAGATTTCGCATCTCGAATGCAGTTATGAAAAAATGTGAATTCTCGAAATTTTAGCGAATCTCGAATGATTGCATGACTGTTTTATCTCACACGGAGTAGGTAGTGGGAAGCTATTTTTAAGAGAAAGAAAACGACTTTATTTTAAGGATTGAGAAGTAAAATTACTCCAGTAAAAGTGAAGGCCGGTATAAAACGAGACCACATCGAATCTAGTCTGATTTCTTCAGATGATTAGTTCTGTATTTTATATTACTAAATTTATACTATCACGTGTGAAATAGTGCATGCACTTCTGTGTGGGGCTTAATTACAACACACAATTTGGACAACTTTTATTTTTCAGCGACAGGATGGAGAGAAAATGGCCGGTTCTCATTAGTACGGTTCAGCTCTTTCGAATTTAACCCTCACAAAACCGTCCTTGCCTGTCTATTTCTAGGACTGTTTGATCCCATCGGCCTCGAAGTGCTTTGTCGCCACGTCGTAAACACAGTTTCAAGTCTATTTTAGGTTTTCTTTGGAGTTCATTTTCTCCTTTTTGTTTCTGTATTAAGGCACTGCATTGAATATGCGTTTGTACGCTAGGAAAGATGGAATTTTCTCTCCTGGAGCACATTTTTTGCTTGCTATTTTGTTGGAGCATAAATGTCATTTGCGAAAAGTTTCCGAATTTAAATTTTTGCTCTACATTGAGTCGCTGGTGTGTCCAATTTACCACACACAGTCAAAACTACTTTGTACATTAATGCGACGTGTCATTGAACGTTGTTCAAGAATCTCGCTGTAATTTTCATGATAAGAGATCTTGACATTTTTTGCTGAATCATTTTCGGTTTCAAGCTAATGGTACTGGTAATGACCCTCTGTGTCGTAACTGAGTCCTAAAAGACCTCACCATCAAAATAGGAGCATTCTAGAACTGTGCTCCCTGAGGCGGATACAACTATTGTAGCTATGGGAATTAGCACTCCCAAGGGAAAAATTTGAGGACCCGAGTTGAGAGATTGATTGGCTTTTTATTGAAATAAAATGTATTTTGCTATGCTGAAGACCCCTTTTTTTCGGTTCACTGCTGTCCTGTTTTTCAGCACCTACTACTTTCTTCTTCAACTTTCATCTTATTTCATAAGTTTCTTTCTCAACTTACTGTTTCTACGCCCTTCTGCATAGATTCCTCGTTCCCTTATCTTCATACTGAATGGTGCTTTCCTCTTTCCTCTCGTAGGAACGCTTTTTTTAGCGGTTCGGGCGGCTCAAACGAACATCTAATCTAACCTCAAATGTGCTTCTCGCTTTAAAGGTAAAATATTTCACAGTGTTATTATTGAATATACAACTGTATCCTTCATGATTCAAATTATTAATTACACCTGTTGCAGCTGTAGGGTTTTAGGGATATATTCATGGTGCACTCGGTAGAACATCTACGAGGTGCACTCGTATGGCAGACATAATTTTATATTCTGTTCCTATATTTCCTGCACGCCCTGTACCAACAGAACGGTACGTGCGTACTGATACTTCTTAGTTGGTGTTCTTGCTATTTTTTCGTGTTAAAGTATGTTTTCATGCATGTGTGAAGTGTAATAAAAATTCTTATCGATTGCCACAAAATTTTTATAAATAATGGTTCAAACTTGATGTCCATATTTGTTCATTACATCATTAGTAACGTTACATTTTGGTGCTATTCAAATTAGTTTAAAAATTGCTCATTAGATGACCGAAGTGTTTCTGTACAACTCTAAGAGATGCAACTTTTTTCACGCTGTTTCTCGTCGTATATTATTTGACCCATTGTACTCTAGTAGTCCCTTCACGGGAATACAACTATTATATCTATGGGAATTAGCGCTCTCAGGGGGACTATGTGAGGGCCCGAGCTAAAGGTTAGGTAGGCCTTCTTTTGTTAAAATAGAATGCGTTTTTGTTTTGTTACGGACCATCTTTTTTCAGTTCACTGCTGTCTTGTTTTTCAGCACATACTACTTTCTTCTTCAGCTTTTTCTTCTTTCATGAACTTCTTTCTTGGCTTACTGTTTCTATGCACCTTGTGCATAGATTCCGCATTCCCTCAACTCCATACTAAATGGTGCCTTCATCTTTTCTCTCTTTGAACATCTTTGTCGTGGTAAAGGGAGGCTCAAACTTTCTTATACAAAAATAATGATAATAATAATGTACTTTACTAGTATAAACAAGGAAAAAAATTCTTTAGATGCTCGGTAGATTTCACTGCTAATAACTTCTTACTTAATATCACAGATGAATGAAAAACCGTTTTGTTTTTTAAGAAAAATTTTGTGTTGAATATTTAATATTAGTGCTAATTTTTCACACTGAGTTGCACCTTAAGGAACTAGAATGTATGAGTATGAATTTTAGTCAGTTGAATAATATGAAGGAGACTATCAAGTAGAAAAAAGCTAATTTTCGTCGTATGAGAATAAGTTTGAGAATAAGTATTGTTACGTTACCATTGTGCCGGCGTAGCCACTGCTTCATCGGCCATTGACTGCTGCTGTTCATGACAACTGATCATGGCTCCTGCCTATAAATCACTCCGTTTCAGTAGGTCTGACAGGCGTCTTCCGATTGTTTCGCACAGTGTCGCTGGTGTTCGCAGCAGGATCGTGACGCAGTTCCGTACCGCCGCGTTGAGAACGTCACGCCTGTGTCCCTCCAATGAAATTATCTGCCGCTATCTTTATCACTAGCTTGTGTGAAACTACGACTCATCAACACTCATCTTCCTCCCTCTTCTATTTCCATCTCCTCTGTTGCTAAATTACCCCTATTGTTCTGCGCGCTCGCTTCATGAGAGGATCACGCAAGTCCTTCTGGGTGTACCGCCACTCTCCCTCAGCTGAGCTAGCTTCACATGCGACTCAAGAGAAAGTTGAGTTGTGCTCTCCCGTAATCTTGTTAGCCCCGCTTATTTGGAGGACTAGCCCTAGGCTTCTTGGTCAGTCTGTGTCGAGTAAATAGAGCAGATCACTGTGAGAGAACGCTAATGCAATGAACAAATTAAGTACACAAATTTAAAAATTAAATCTTCTCGAACTTAGAGTTCATATTCAAAGAAACTATATAGTATAGAAAAGTTTAACTCGTTTTCTTTGTGTTTTATTCAATTAAGCGTCGTTCCAGTGTTGATTTTATGTTAGCTTTTAGTTCTATGACGTAGAGTCGGAGAAAATTCCATGTTTGAATATTGCTAGTGTCACATTTCCGAAGCTGTCATTCGCTGTTTATAATTATTCGACCATAGCTTCGCTCAGAAATGGGATATCAGGCAATATTCTAGCCTATTTATCTAACAGGTGTGACGCTTATGCTTCAGCCTAGTCCGGATTTATTCTATCGCTCTCACCAATTATATGTAGCTGTGCTCATTGGTCCATAAAACGTTACCATGTGTAGCGATATGCCTACCTTTACAGATATTGAACGTCTAGAGCACTGGAATTGAAAAATTATTTCCAATAAAATAATCAACTTATTATTTCAATTGCTCGATGCCACAGTCCTCACGATATTGAAGACTGAAGCACACCTAGAATGCTCAACGATGTCAGAGGCTATAGTTCGTCCCGCGGTGCTGCCGCTCCGAAGCCTATAGCTTTGCTCAATTTGGCGTGGAAACCTTGGCGGAAACAAGTCCTGTGGTCGAAGTGAATTCTCGCTCTGGCAGTGTGTTCTGGTAGTGGCATTGAATATGCGTGGAAATGCTAGTGTGCTGTGAGAGATGAACATTGTGGCTGAGCATTGACGAATAATTTCAGGGCGAAAAAGTACACCAAAAAATTTGGAGGAAATGGAGAGATAAGTAAGAGATGTTAGATTAATTTATGGACTTAATCGTAACTACAATGAAAAGACTTTAAGGAATAAACTGTGTTCATGGAAAATCTAATGTTGTTAGGAGAAGTGATTCACTTTCTGGGATAAAACTTAGAATTTTATTCATTTCATGGAAAAAATACCCCAGTATAGTTGAAAATAGTGTAGCGTCAGAACTAGAGGCATGCTGTCCTTAACACGTTGACTCCGATTGACTAAAGTTGATTTAGTTAGGTTGTGAAAACAGACTGGTAAAATCGACTTACTTACTTGAGTGAGTTTCCATCCTTTGTAAGAAATGTACAAAATGTAAGAGCTCAACAATATTTGCATCGTGTGATAAAATCCCTTCAAAAGAGGTCGCAAAATGGTTTGAAATGTTATACATTTACGTTGGTGCGTATATGAACAATTTACCTAGTGGTACACAATTGTCCCACTCCGTAGTCAAAGTGTTGAAACGCCGTGTTGAGGAATTACAGGGTGATATTTAAATATGGGGCTTTAAAGAATATTTAGTAACTCTAATATTAATGGATGGATTTAAAAAACAAAGTATTTATAAATTCTGAAAAAATACTTAATAGTTTTATTCTGATAACTTTTTAATATAATATTCTTCATGTGCCATCCCCCACTGAGTGCAGATAAAAATCGGCACGATTACGCGGACTGTTTGTTTATTACGGCGCTGGTGAGACCAGATCCAATTCGCTGCATTTCTTCCTCGATGGATGCCATGAGCTGGTGTAGATTTGTTGGGTTTTCACGGTAAACTTTTTCTTAAACACGTAGACTCGATGGGTTAAACCGAGACAATTTTATAAAGACCAAAAATTAACAGCGTCCATTAATACTATTAATTTAAAAAGGTCGTTAAACATTTCTCAAGCGACCCATCGATAGATCGTGTTGCAGGCAACGTGGTAAGGTGTCCCCGAAGAATAAATCCAATGGTGATAGGTCAGAGGAAAGATCATACCCCAACGGAAGTTGAGTTGTTCTTTTGTAAAGCTCGTCATTTTCAGGGTAACGCTAAAATTGTATGCATTTTTGATTTGAATATGGGCTTTGTGTCAAACTGTGTATCATGGTTTGAAAGCATATCCAATAAAACCAGGATTTTCAGGATTTCATGAATACTGTATTAAAATCCATTCATTAACATTGGGCTTACTGAGTATTCTTATAAGCAACAGGTTTAAAAATCACCTTGTATTATATAAGAAATTAATCCCCTCGATGGGATACAATTATTGTATATGTGGGAATTAGCGCTCTCAGGAGTAAAATTTGAAGTCACGAACTGAGGGATAGGTTAGTCTTCTTTTTGTTGAAATAGGAAAGGTATTTTGTATCACTACGGACTTCAGCAATGACTTCAACTTTAATCTCATCTCATAAACTTCCTTCTTAACTTACTATTTCTCTGCGCAGTGGATCTTGTGTGGGAACACACCTTATGCTTGGATTCTTCGTTCCCTCAACTCCATGCTAATTGGTGCCTTCATCCTTACTCTCTTTGGAGCACTTGTATTGTGGCCAGGGAGGCTTGAACTAACTTATCTGATCTAATGACTTAATAATAGTATGAGTAAAATATCAAGTGTAAGTTGTGCGTTTGCAAAGGTGAGTAGAGCGAATTTTGCCTAAACCTATTCCATCAGTTATCAGTTAATCGAAAGATTGGACAGTACAAATTGGACTCAATTTGACTCGCTATTTGCTGGAATAAGGCAACCTGCTTCGAAAGCTCATCTCAATCGAAAAAATCAGAAGCAGCCTGCCATTAACAAGAGTTAGTCATTCTTGAAGGAAAATAAAGCGTCGTTTCGGTGAGATGAAAACTCTCGCACTTGTGCTTTCTAGCGATATTAGTCATGACAATGGTTGATCATTTTTTCCCCCAACTTCGTAGGATAGCCAGCAATCATGATGTCTGTCGGAAACAACAGTTCTATTAGTGCCAGTTCTCTAATGGCTCCAAATTTTATCTAGGAATTCAATTAGCTTGTACCTGAAACTTAAATGACCTTTGAAGTTATCTTATGAGTCAAGTCCTGAAGTTTTATTATCGGCAAACTTTTAGAGCGGTATCCGAAGGAAACTTACATTCGTATTAGGGTGAGAAATTGCATTTTAACATTGAGAACTCGTAACACAATTTCTGTTGTGCGAGAAGAAGCTATTTTACATGGAATCTTCTGAGGAGTTCCGGCATCAGCGCGATCGTGTTCGCCCGTCGCAGCGGTTACACCCCTTGGTACTCAAGCTAAAAAAGAAAATATCTTGCGAGGCGAGCAGTTTCTGCCCAATGGGTCTGGTAAATTTGCGGGGTTGGGAATTATAAGATCATCGTTGCACGGCTAGACTTCCTAGCCGCTATCGCAAGTCTCGGCTCTTAACTCGATGCGTGTAAAACGCTGACACACGTCCCTTCAAATTGTGTTACATGGAAGCACGAATACGATACAACACGTCTCTTAGCTATGCTTGTTAAGAAAGTAATTTATGCTGAATGGAGACCAGTTCTTTCTGTAAGTACAGATTTTAACTCACTCTTCTCTTCGACGTCAAAAACTATTGAATTTCTAGCTTACTCATTTGTGCAAATTAATAACTACTCCTTGATGATCAAGGCCTCATTTAAGTTCATGGTTATTCAAAAACAGTCCTTAATAGCGCAAATCTTCAAGAAACGTATACCGAACCTACTCTGACGAAAACTTGCCACCTTTCAGAAGTTTTCAAGCGCCAGTCCCCTAAGGAGGATACAACTATTGTATCTATGGGAATTAGCGCTCCCAGGGGAAAATGTGAGGGCCCGAGCTAAGAGTTAGGTAGGCCTTCTTTTTGTTGAAATAAAATGTGTTTGTTGTATTACGGACCATCTCTTTTTTCGGTTACCTGCTGTCCTGTATTTTTAGCACATACTACTTTCTTCTTCGACTTTGATCTTGCTTCATAATCTTCTTTCTTAACTTCCTGCTTTTATGCCCATATAGCATAGATTCCGCGCTCTTTAACTCTATACTAAATGGTTCCTTTCTCCTTCCTCTCTTTGGATCGCCTTTGTGGCGGATAGGAGGGCTAACTAACTAATTATCTAATCTACAAGCGCTATTTCTATGACAATTATCTAAAACAGAACGTGTCTTAAGTTACGGTAAGGTTCAACACATTGACTGCTGCGGGTCGAGTGTATATTCAAAATTCAACTAAAATAAAAGTTAATTTTAGAATTCAATGCTAAATATGACAAACACTAAATGAGTTGGCTTTTCATTTGGCTATCATTAACATACAGGAAATTTGGGTAGGTAACCACCGATTGGTCACATCCATTATGAAAATCACTTCAGTGACCACCGGTGGGTCACGCCGCAGTCAACGTGTAACGTTGTCTTCCCAGGTATTGAGATGGGATGGCGTTATTAGTGTCTCCATTTCTGTTTAAATATCCTTTGTGTTCAATGTAATTTTGAGCATTAATGTGTGCTGAGGTAAAATCTAAAGAGTGGTGGCGTCAGCATCACGATATTACTGTGACAGTTCTGAGATTTATTCATGTTTGTTGTAGAAGATGATTTGTTCGACAACTAATCATTTAGAAATAAAATATATTTTTCCTTTTAAAAAAATGTTTTCGTATGTGCACTAAACTCATTTTACTTAGTTTAAATTCGTCTTTGAGATTAGGATATTAATTAGAAGTAACTGGAAATTTCTTTAGGTTCAGCAAAGGACGGAGCTCTGTGATTTTTTTGTATGAGCGACATATTTAGAAAATGATAGTGAAGCAGAAAACCTATTGACTCTCTCATTCCAATGGAGTTTCATCAAAATGAAGATTTTTGTAACATGACCATCTCGTCATGTACATTTTGAAGACATTTGGGATGCTTATTGCCCTGAAAACCGGCGCAGCTCGGCTATGTCACCAAGGCTAACAGGAAGCGCAGCTAATTGCTGTGTCAGCTTTGCGTTATTTAGGCGTCACGCGACAGCAAGAGCGGACAAAACTTGTTCAGATCGCATCTCGCGCGCCACGTCCCGCGAAGGCCGCACCTGATTGAGCTCCACAACTTCCGTCCTAACTTGGGTGGTGCGCGGTCACGCCCGTCGGTTGCCGGCATACATCCATACATGCAATGCCAAAAAGATACGATCTCTTCTGAAAATGTAAAGTCATTGTTCTTAATTGATATTTACTTTGGGATTTGTTGATTGCGTTTACGGGAGTCTGGAGAAATTTAATTCCATATACGCTGTGCAATTTCTTTGACAGCGATAATGATCACGTGAACACGTAGCATCTGGCACACAAGGAACATTTGATGGCTTTTGAACAGGACTGCAGTGCGACTCAGCAAGATATTATTTACGGAGTTAAAATTCTACCACAACCGAGCTACAGTTTTTTTTAGTATTTAATTTCACTTTTTCGGATCTTGTTTTATTGTTCATGTAGCCTTCAATTTCTCAATATCTGAGAAAGAATGGCGGCAGTTCTTAGTTCTTCATTATTCACCGCTCGTATCGGTGCCGGTACCCATGTTGATGTAGTTCATTCCCACCAGGTGTCCCCTCAGGGGGATGCAACTATTGTGTCTATGGGAATTAGCTCTCCCAGGGAAAAATATGTGAGGGCCCGAGCTGAGAGTTAAGTAGGGCTTCTTTTGTTGAAATAACAATGTTATTTTGTTGTGTTAAGGACCACCTTCTCTCGGTTCACTGTTGTCTTGTCTTTCAGCACTTCCTGTTTTTTCTTCAACTTCTATCTTGTTTCATAATCTTCTTTCTTAACTTACTGTTTCTCTGCCCTTTCTGCATAGATTCCGCGTTCCCTTATTTCCATACTAAATGGTTCCTTCTTAAATTCGGAACGCTTTTTTATCGGTTAGGGAGGCTTAAACTAATATCTAATCTAATCCTACCAGTTGCGTGGGACAACAATGAAATGAAACGACTTACCTGGCGCGAAGCCAAGCATTTCCACCTTCAACTCCAGAGCGTGCGATTGTATCACCACCACCATTTCGTGCAGCCCTACCCTGCCCTCCGTTTCCACCCCAATCAGCTGCTCCCAGCGCCGTCTCCACTTCCGTGCGGCTGCGGTTGTACCGCCGGCTTGCATGCCTCAACCTTCATCAGCAGAAGTAGTCGAGTCTAGGCAGAACCTTCGCGCTGGTCTTCGTCATGTTTCGTTTGTAAATGTTTTTTTTTTATCATTGTGTAGAAACCTATGATTTTTAAGTTGCATTTTTTGTGTTTTTCTCGTTTGCTGGTAGTACGAATTTTTTCACGCTCTGTCCTCATTCAACTACAATACCAAGCAAAAGCCAAATTGCTTTAAGCCATTGTTAAATTTTCAGCCTAAATGTTTAATGTATTTCGATATGCAAGGTTCATGAGCGACACTCAGGGCTATGCTGATAGTGCCTATGCTCATGTATTTGAGGAAGTTTTTACTCCTTATTGGAAACCAGGTTGCTCGTCATAGAATCAGCTCCGCTTGTTGCAGGAACCTATTGCGGAATTAAATTATAAGTGGTTTAAAAAAGACAGAATAGACTCTTTTCTCTTCTTTTCTTTCTCGGGGTCAGTCAGGTTGGCATCCCGGACAGTCGAAATCCTGCTCGAGCACCTTGAATAATTTACTCTATGAGTGATTATTTTATTCATGAATTCTTTAGTTTAGATGATTCCTGCCCTATTAAATTGTTGGTAGGTAGTACGGCAGGCAAGCCATGTTTATCATAAACCATTGAGATTAAACTGTTTGAAGTTCAGAAAGCGATCGAAAACAAGGAGCAGTTTACTAACCGACGTTAGAATTTTTTTGAGCGAAATGGACTTCAATCTCTGAACTACATTTGCTAATAAACTTTCTGGCAACTCGTGGCTGGCTTCGGCTTGGAAGCTGAAAAGTTGTGATTGCCTCTGGGTGATGACTCTATAGTTTGTACTCCGTAAAATTTGTATTATTTCACATCATCCGTTCTTCTCGGGCTGTTTCTAGATAGAAGCGTCTCCAGGGTTCGAGTGCGGGGTGTGCGGGCAAGCATGGTTTATCATGAGAGCAGGGCTCCGTCTGCTCGCCCTTATCGCGGCTCCGAAGGGCGGCTTGACGTTCTTCATTAATGAAAACTGGGCGGGGTGACGTGCTCAACTCCTGGTTTGTAATCGTCCGTCCGCAATTTCTGGCCCATTGAAAGTGATTGTCCTCTACGTGCTCAATACTTCGGACAACGAGTTAAAAGATAATAGAGAGAAAACCTGTGGAATTCGTAGAAAACGTTTCCAAACAGCCGTTTTTGCGTTTAGTCTACCTCGTGTTGGGTTGGGAAAACTTAGCGTGCCCCTTCCGTGATTTACGGGTGGGTTGGGCTTGTGGTTTGGGAACTCCTTTACACCGCCATCGCAAGTACAGCACACAAACGCTGTGTGATGTATTCAACGCCTAAAAATGCGGGTGCCAACAATGAAGTTTATTCAGTAAAACAAATGATTTTTACATTTACACGGCGCCTTAAAACTCAACATGTGAAGAGTTTTATGAGGCTTCTTGTGTTTCGCGTGTCAACTAGTGAGATGTACGAGAATCTGGAGCTCTTTAAAATTGTTGAGAGAGATCGGTTATGGGAATATAATGGTGGTCTTTGATTTGCAGTTAATTTTACAGTTTCCTTTGTACCATATAAATTAAAATGAATTCAATATTCCTAAAATCACTCACAGGAATTCTACAAGTCTACAGTACTTAGTGATGTGCTTGATTTAAATTTCTACTGGAGAGTTAAATTTCATTAATCTTGTCATTAATTTTAGGGAGTGTTTTAGTAAAGATGATCAGTAATTTTCTTCGTCTTTTAACGCGCGATGAACTGGAACAATTTCGTAAGGTCGAGAAATTAGAAAATAATCTTGTCCACCTTTCATGTTCCAGTTTCAAATCCTCGTCAGGTAACTTGTAAGAGCTGACAGACGGTAAGTTAGATCTGAATGTCTAAGGCCGCCTTCACACAGAGCAGTTTTTCACTGCACGTCATTTTCCGATGCGCAGTGAACAGCTGCACTCCACCAGATTATAATTAGTTGTAATGGAACCCTTCAAACGGTGCAGACTTTCTAAACTTGTGCAGGATGCCGCCATTGTCATTTCAGGTGTGAACACGTGACGAAGGTTACAAAACAAGATCTTATGTGCGACATTTTCAATATTTTATTGTAATATTGCAAAAATTTTTATGTTGTCCTTCTTAAGATCTTCGTATAAGGAGATGAAGTACATATCGGCCGACCGTTCAGCAATCATTGAATGAATCCATAATTCTCCTTTTTCTCTTTTTAGCAATTATTTTTGTATGCCAAAAGGGCAGCAATAACATTCTGATTACAAATGTTTACACTTATATTAACCATGATTAATGCATCCGTACTCGACCATGACTCACGCAAATCTGGCATCGCGACTGCCAACATTGCATGAAATGTAGCTACAGTTTTTAGCCGCACGGTGAAAAAGCGCATCTTGTGAAGGTAGGTGCAGGTTTTTACTGCACGACGGAAAAAGACGTGGAGTGAAACTGCATCGTGTGAAGGCGGCCTAAGATTTTTTTGAGAAATTTACCTGATTTTTTTTCTCACTGAGTGACCCTCAAGGGGATACAACTATGGTATCTATGGAAATAAGCGCTCCCAAGGGGAATATATGAGGTCCCGAGCTACGGACCATCTTCTTTAGGTTCACTGCTGTCCTGTTTTTTCAACACCTACCACTTTCTTCTTGGAACTTTTATCATGTTCCATGAACTTCTCTTTTAACTTGCGGTTTCTATGCATCTCGCGCATAGATTCCGTGTTCCCTTAATTTCATGCTAAATGGTGCTTTCCTCATTCTTCCCTTTGGAATGCCTGTGTAACGGTTAGGTAGGCTTAAACTAATATCTAGTTGAATCTAATCTTCTCATTGAGTGCTAAAACTACGTGCCCAGTATATATTTAATTTTCAAATGCGATTGTCCCAAATTTACCCCAGATTTAAATCAAGTGTAATTTTTGCTGAAGGATTTACCGCAAAATATTTACGCAAAATTGTTGCAAGTATTGTGACTCCCATTTGTTGAACATAGAGTTTTTGTCTGCAGCGTGCTGAGATACCGTGGGTTGAAAGATAAACTTGGGGATAAACTAAGATATGATCTCAAGTGTGGTTTAGACGACAAAGTATACTCCGGGGGGTGCTGCGGACGAAATCTCTTGAGTACTCTTCTTTTTCAAAACAAGGGGTAGGCCTCGTAGTGCCAACGGTCCTTGGGCTAAGTCTGCTCCATCTGCCCCAACTCCATCGTCGCGCCTAGCGCCTGCAAAGTAAAGGTTTCATGATTCACATCACAGTGCAAGGATTAGTGGTATTTGTTCCTTACCCGAGAGATGCGTTGAAGAATGTTGTCCTTTGGTGTATATTGGAGACTAGCCCATTTCATGAACATGTAACATTCTTGAGGTTTATTTGGGAAGGTTTGTGATAGTTCCGTTGTCTTCATTGTGTCTTGAGGACTTGGTGTTCTTGAAGGTTTCCTTCGCTACGCGCTCCTGAATCGTCCTCCCATATTGCATGAGGTTCTACAAATTTTGAAGTTAATCATGGAAGCCTATTTATTTCTTTTCTCGTTGTTTTCTGTTTTATGAAGGACAGGGTTGATCCACATAACTTATTTCTGTTCGAATAGCGTCGGTACTTCACGAGTTGACTTATTTTTTTCAATTTTGATCCCATTGAAATGTGGCATGACCATGTCGGAAATGTCGATACCGGAAAATATCATTGAGTATTTACGCTATATCTGGAATTAATTAAATTCCTCGTTATTAACGTGTGGGAATCACTTGTTTGTACTACTAAGGAATTGCTTATAATTATGTCGCATGTACATAACTAAAATTCCGAGCGTCGTACTCTCTTGAAGAGAACATTTACTTCTCACCAATGGGATTAAATGGCGTGACTCCAAGGTCAATGTTTATGTTGTTTCTCCGCCGTTACTCGCGGAGCTGTGTAGTTCCTTTTTGTTTAGGTTTCAGAGTCCTGTGTACAACCTGAAGAAACTGAAGGTGTGTTGTTTCTAACTAAAACAGTTTCTTCTTCGTTGTGTGGCATGCTTGATTATCCAGCCATTTATCTGAAGTTTATGTAAAAATGTGTTAGTAATCTCATAAATAATCTATTCTTTTATGAATGGATGCTTCTATACTTTTTGCGAATTTTTTCAAGGAGCATAACTTATAACTTTTTGTGACTCTTGTGCTTTTGTATTTTTTCGAAGCATTTTTAAAGAAGACGAAGAATGCATAGAATATCTCCTTACTTGCATATGCTTCAAAGTAGACAGTTTAGTGTTTTTGTGTTCGCCTCTTGCTTCTTCATTGTATTAGTTTTCTGCGAGTCCTAGTCCGAAAATGCCTTTTGGATTATTTCATTCCATGTTACGTTGGTGGCACATCCATGATCTGTGTAATGGAAAACCTCTTTCGTTACTTGTAGTCTGTAATGTGACTCGCGCACGCACGTGTGCTGGCCACTGCTCCAAATGTATGCATCGCGAGGCGTGATGCGTGACACAAGTGTTCTGTGTAGAGAGTATCGCCTGTCCTCTCTTCGTGCTTGCTGGACCCTCGTCAGAAGTAGGGTGGGGTTACGGAGTCGGTCCCGTGGTGGTTGTGGAGTCGCTCTTGTGTGCTGGCCGAGTTGAGATGACGCCGAGTGACTCGACAGCCTTCTTTACAACGTGAAGTAAAAAATTTTATTCTAAGCTAATGAGGGGATGAAAAGCATGACTGTTGCGAGCGAGTTTTCTGTCTTTGGCCATTCTGATGGGCAGTTCAGCGTGCCAGCCATGGTGCAGCACCTCTAGAATACCAGCAGCTATGGCGTCTCGAAGAAGCATATTCAGAGCTAGCTATTGTGTGCTCATTGAGAGTGCAATGTGACTCGACACGCTGAGTAGCCTAGCTGTGCTGTACATGTGAGCAATGTTACATTCCTAGGTCTATTGGGGAAAAGCCTACACGTTACACCTAAGGAGAATGACCCAGCCAAGCACCTTACTGTCTCATTTTAAGGTCTGAAAAATACTCACGTGGTTTTGTGACAAGGAAGAACAGACGCTCTCATTCTGGAGCTAGTTACAATGTCACCATAGACGAAGTTGGAGTAAAAATACGTTTCGGATTTTTATACTCAGCACTTGGATGATTTAGTGGCTCTAACAAGAACGAACGAGATTGGGCGATTCTTGAATAACACGTACGAATGCTGCAAGGAAAATATTTTGAATTATGTGGGTGCTGTCCACTACAGCAGTGGGTGCTGTCCACTACAGCAGTGGGTGCTGTCCACTACAGCAGTGGGTGCTGTCCACTACAGCAGTGGGTGCTGTCCACTACAGCAGTGGGTGCTGTCCACTACAGCAGTGGGTGCTGTCCACTATAGCAGTGGGTGCTGTCCACTACAGCAGTGGGTGCTGTCCACTACAGCAGTGGGTGCTGTCCACTACAGCAGTGGGTGCTGTCCACTACAGCAGTGGGTGCTGTCCACTACAGCAGTGGGTGCTGTGCACTACAGCAGTGGGTGCTGTGCACTACAGCAGTGGGTGCTGTGCACTACAGCAGTGGGTGCTGTCCACTACAGCAGTGGGTGCTGTGCACTACAGCAGTGGGTGCTGTGCACTACAGCAGTGGGTGCTGTGCACTACAGCAGTGGGTGCTGTCCACTACAGCAGTGGGTGCTGTCCACTACAGCGGTGGGTGCTGTGCGCTACAGCAGTGGGTGCTGTCCACTACAGCAGTGGGTGCTGTGCACTACAGCAGTGGGTGCTGTGCACTACGGCAGTGGGTGCTGTGCACTACGGCAGTGGGTGCTGTGCACTACGGCAGTGGGTGCTGTGCACTACGGCAGTGGGTGCTGTGCACTACAGCAGTGGGTGCTGTGCTCTTGGGCAATAGGTGCTGTGCGTGCAGCGCAGAGCTGTGCGTCCCTAGAGCTGTGCGTGCCGCGCAGATCTGTGCGTGTCTAGAGCTGTGCGTGCCGCGCAGAGCTGTGTGTGCCGCGCAGAGCTGTGCGTGCCGCGCAGAGCTGTGCGTGCCAAGAGCTGTGCGTCCCTAGAGCTGTGCGTGCCGCGCAGAGCTGTGCGTGCCAAGAGCTGTGCGTGCTGCGCAGAGCTGTGGTGTGCGCAGCCTCACCACTAGAGAGCACATTAGGCCGGGAGCCTCTGGTCTCGCTTCTCAATTTAACAGGGCGGCGGCCTGTCGTGCGAGTCCCAGCTGCTGTTGCTTCTGTAGCAGAGCTGTTGCTGCTAGTGCTCTTATTTGAGCTAGTAATGTTTTTCTTAAATTTATACAATTGCTAAGGATGCGCCTGATTTTACATTCATTCATTTCGTTGCTTTTGATTTAAACTAGTGTCCGAAAAAAATCCTAACCTTTGATGTGCATTAATGACATACCGTACAAGTGTAGTATTGAAACAAATATTGCTCTGCCTTTGGAATATTGAAATTTCTCCCTATATGCTATTGATTAATTTGATATTCGCTGTATAATAATACACAGTTGCTTGCTTGGTTAGTTTCTGTCCCGCTCCTAACGATTTACATAGGAGGGCTATTGAAGTTAATATATGATAGGAAGAGACTGTTAATGTGTCACACATGGGAATCAAGCTGCTAGTGCTCGAATCTGTGAAATGAGTTCCACCAGTGCACAAGGACGAGAATATTTTAATTCAACCGAATCTCGCCATTTTTGACCGGCTTCGTACACTAGTTAACAGCCTATTTGTTCTGTCTCACCAGTTCTGCGTGTGTATTGTTACCACCACACTTTTGAGGGCGAGAACTGTCAATCGGCTGTATTTTGTGACAATGATTTCGCAACAAAATAGAAGGAATGAATTTTGTTAGTTTTAATGCTGAAATGAACGATTTTATATTGACTGAATTTCAAACAGTTTTAAGCGAAGTGTTGACTCATCTTAAAAGTTTTGATCGTTACGGGAATAAGCGTTCCCGAAAACTTGCCCATTCCCTATCCCGTTGCCAAGACTGGCGAAAGCTGTACGTCCGTGCCGTGTTTACCTCCGGAAAGAAAACACGAAGCGTCAAATTTGCCAGTTGTTCTTCCCCCAAACCGTATCCCCTGTGCGTGTTGTGCCCGCCGCTTCCTGTGTCTCTCCACACTTCTCGAGTGCCCTCTTCCTCCTCGGCCCGCTCTTCTTACTTCCAGCGTCTGCGTTTGGCACCGACTGTAGGTTTCAAATTTTCCGCATGCCAAATAGCATGGTTTCGATATAGTCAACTCAAACGTATGTTTTCACTTCCTCAAGGGGGGGAGGGGGGGAATCAGCGCTCTCAGGGGGGAAATGTGTGAGGACCCGAGCTGAGAGTTGAATACGTTTTCTTTTTGTTGAAGTAAAATGTTTTTTGTTATGTTAAGGACCACCTTTTCTCGGTTCACTGATGTCCTGTTTTTCAGCTCCTACTACTTTCTTCCTCGGCTTTTATCTTGTTTCATAAACGTCTTTCTCAAATTACTGTTTCTATGTCCTTTCTGCATAGATTTCACGTTCCCTTAACTCCATACTAAATGGCGCCTTCCTACTTCCTTTCTTCTGGACGCTTTTTTTAGCGGTTAAGGAGGCTCAACCTAACATTTAATCTAGTCTAACTTATGTAATCAATTACGTTGTAGTGTCTTGCATGCTCTACATTTGCTGTGCTGTAGCTCGTGCGTTATTCATCCTTTGAAAATCAATTTGCGCTCACCTTCATAGTTTCTGCGTTTTTCGAAACACTTAGTTCCTTTTGTGAGTGGTGAGTGCTCCGGATATTTTTTGTGGTAAATTGACAACGACGTTCATGACAAGTATAGTCCTTCCACTTATTCTGCCGAGGGGAAATCCGGTCTTATACGAACTCTAATGTTTAGTTAAGAAAAAGTGCTATCGAGAAACGTACGGTTAAGAGTCTTTTTGGCTTGTGATTTTCCTGTCCAGGGTATTGATCGATAATCATCAGTTTATTCTTCTATTACATCTTCAGGGTTAAATATCTATAACAAAATTGAGATGTAGCTGAGAGCGTTGGATGTTGTGCTTGTATGTCCTCCTAGAGCTAGCGTATATATTCTAATGTATTTTTTATTTGATACTATCCGAGTGATAGAGCTCGCTGAGCTCGATTGCATTAGCCAGACGCTAGAGCTGGGTCTTGAAGCCAGCCGAGACTTGGCCATTCATGGCCGCCGGAGTGAGTGGTCTCCTCAACAAAGACGGCTGCCGTCGCACGGCTGCTCTGCGCGGCCTTTGTGGTTGACGGGAGCACCAACTTTCTTGAGAATTATATTTGCTCGTCCTTCGGCTGTCGCGACATGGCTTTGCCAAGCGGAATTCTTTCACCACATGATAATGCCGGCAGATTTCTGTTCGTGAATGATTATATCTGCAGACTTATGTCGGCTTATGATTATGCCGGTACACTCGTCTTGGCTTTTCATGTCAGTAGATTTCTGTCAACAGTATATTGCTCATGCAGACTCGTGTCTGCCCAATCTTGCACGACTGAATTAGCTGAACAGTCAAATCATTCGCTACGATCCTAATTTTGTTGATATTTGAGCAAATATTGGATGTCGGTATTGGACTGGCTTTGCCTCCAATCCATGAAACGTCAGCTCATGAACATCGATGGATACTGCGGACCCTCACACCATGTCGACTCATGTCTGGCGGGTCTGATGTCACATCCCCTCTGTCTAATGCAATTTGCAGTGGTGGTTTTTGTAAGTGTCTAAAAGAGAACTACGGACTGCAGTGGTTGGAATGAGGAGGTAGGACAGGTGTCACCTGAAATTCGTAACCCTTAATGCGATCTGGTGTGAGCTATTAAGCTAACGAGCCTAAGTTACTCTAACTAATATTACCATGAAAGCATCATTGCATCAATAATAAAGTAACGTCGGGAAACTACCAAAGCGACAACTAAATAGTCTCTGACCGAAGTTGTCGTTAACTGAGTTTATTATTATAAAACAGCTATTGGATCTATTGAACAAGCGCTTCTAAGAGGAAAATGTGAGGTCCTGCGTTGATAACTAGGTAGGCCTTCCGTGTGTCGAAGTATAGAAGTTTTTTATACTTCGACAGGTCAGGAGGAGGTGGACGGGTCGAAAACTCGAGTTGCTTTAAGTAAAGAAAATTAGCAGCGTGATCGATGAATGCTGTTATCCCTCCTGCACAACTCCTTTTATCTTACGTACAAGATAATGTATAAACAAGAACTTTCTACTTTGTTGTATTACAATGTCTTTTACTAGACCTTCGTGTGAGGATTCGGACGGTAGAAGTTTGTATTGGCCCGGCAAGGACCTGTTATTATTGCCTCTTACCTTGTGACGGTGAAGGCGTGCCTTTGTGATCGAGATGCTCACTGATAGTGTTTCAAAACGAGTAGATGTGTTTCACTTTAAAAAAAAAATTCACCATTCCATGAAAGAGATGATAACGCTTGAATTTGACATCGGCTATTTCTTGGCCCTGCCGTAAACCTTTTATTCTCATTTGAAGCGTCTTCAGTCCCACCTCTTCAGAGAGCTTGTCAGTCGCCGGCGTTTCGTTGCTCAAGTCCTAATAAGGCGCCTTGGTCCTCGTCGTTCATTCGCGTTTTTTTTTAATTGTAGTGGCCAGTGGTTGTTGAATGGCTTATCGAATGAGGGACTGGGAGATAGTGGCGACAAGCTTGACTGCCTTGAATTCAGTGTTAGGTCAGGAGGAGGTGGACGGGTCGAAAACTCGAGCTACTTTAAATATCTCAGGGCGGTTGTACACTTCCTCAAATGTCGTGCTAGCTAGTGGATGCGTAGTACTTTAGAGGCTCTCAGCAGCTTAAGCGGAATCAAAGATGTAGAGGCGAATTATCCATATTTCGATAAGCAGTCATGCCATTCTCCATTTTCGTCTCGTACCAGTTCACTAAAATGGTCGAAATGAATATCAGCCTTGTAGAAATGCGACAATATAGAGCAATAAACTTAAACGCAGATAGTTACCGATGCAGATATTGTAATCCCACACCTAGACAGTGCTGATCTTTCTTGATACATACATTTGTGTCGTCCAAATCCATGATGATGTACAGTACTTCTAAACTCCCCTAGATATTGTCAATTAACCATTGACATGCTACGCTATGTGTCATCCCTGATACAGTTTATAAAATAGTCGATTTTCTTTAGCCATAATTCTATACGAGAAATTTTCCTGTAGAATTAAAAATAATGTGCCTAATGAAGATTAAAATTGGTTTCATAGGCTGAACATGAAGTCATGTTGACATATGATATTTGAACACCAATCAAACCTTAAAGGTAAAGTCTTAGCTTTCTTTTTGAATATTTTTTGAATATTGGCGCCGATATTTTGCACCAAAACTGTGTTTACAAACGTTTAATTTGAATTCAAGGAGAGTGTTTTTCTTTGTTTTAGTTCAGTTTTTGGACTTGGTTTCCTGTTTTTCTCCTGTTTCCTGTTTCTGAAGCATCAATTTCAGCAACGATGCTATTTTTTGCAGTAAAGGAAATCAGTTTGCACTGCAAAATTGAATTTGATGACAATGAATTCACACGAATGTGCTTCTGTGGCAAGGACCGTGTGATCACTGCTTTCATGTCATATGGTTGCTTAACGTATTGCCTGTAGATCGTTTCTGTAGCTTCCGTAATTTCATCTTCACATCTAGGATAATCACACAGTACTCTATACCTTCCTTTATTTTATCTTCGTATCTATATTATCATACAGCATCTTGCACCCAGTCGACCAGCTTGCGATGGACACAGAGTCGTGCCGTGCAGTCTATGTCTCGGCGCAATTCGCGCCTCGTGGTCGTCTGGGGCATGATACTGCCGAGCGTTGACGCGTGCAGCTGTCACTCTCGTGTTGCAGCTTTGCAGCCGTTATCCTGTAGCGTGCCCAGTCCCATTGATTTATTTCAGACGACTGTCTCTGGGCTTTTGCGTACCCACTAGGGTTTTACGTTCCGAAAGTTGAGCGCATGTTTTTGACACTGGGGTAGAATTTTCAAATTTTTTATGCAAAGATAGTAGATATTGAGTAAATACACAGAGGTCAATTGGTTACAACACAAGCCCTGAAATTTTAAAAATTGATATGTGGATGAGGAAGGCAGTAAGAGTGAATCTTTTCTTGAAAATAAACCGTAGTTTTCATACTTAATTAGTCGACGAGTCGCTGCAAATGCACCATTTCAGTCACTTGAGCCCCTGTGTCGCTTTTCTGTGACTTCGCGTACACTCGCTCGGCCTTTGCGTTGAGCTGATCAAGAACAACCGGTTAGGCACGGTGAGTCACTGCAGCCCAGCAGCATTGCTTGCATCGAGTGTGTCCTGCATCCGGTGAACTCGGGGCCGCTGTCAGGCTGGTCTCCAATTGCTGGCCGGAGCTTCCTGCACGTCTACCTGCCTGCCTGTCTGCCTGCCTTTCTCTGCTGCTTGAAACAGCTACAGACGCAAGTTTTTCTGGAAGAGCTACTTGGCAGGTAGTTGTGAACCCCGAAACGCCTGGTAAACAATTTGTTTTTCTAGGACGGGAGCTAGTGAAGTGTAATTCATGGTAAATACTTTTCAGACAAGTAGCGATTTTGAGGATTTTAGTTGCTATCGCTTGAGAGGAGCAGAAGTGTCGTGATACTTAGCTTGTGAGTGAAGTTTTACATTTCCAACGAATCTATGAATATCTCGTCATACATCATCGGCAAAAATCGTTTCAGTTGAAGAAGTTAACCCGGAAACAAAAGCATTGTAATTGTCCTCAAACGTAAAAAGAGAGTTTTATCTTGAAATAATATGATACTTTCTATAGCTGGGACCATTCTTTGAGCTCAACACTTATTCACAGGTGTTTTTGACATCGCTGGACTGACTGCAGCGTGAAGCATTGATCTTAAAATCGATATTGGTCCGCCCTCTACCAATTTTCGAAACCGGAATTGGCAGGGTAGTGCGATGATATCAGATGTTAATGGACTGGTCGTGTGCATATCGGTCCGTTCTGGCGTTTGTTCGAGTCTCCTACCTGGATGCTGATGTCGGTGTGTCCAGTTTAGACTAGAGCTTTCTAGCAATTCAAATAAAGTGTTACCAATGATTTTGAAGATTACGAAATACTCTCGCCATTGGTTTTTTGATCGTGAAATTCTGGTGCATACCGGAGACCTAGGGTCGGTCCTCTCGATATATTTTGGATCAGATTGGAAGTAGTGATGATCACGGCTGTGGGTAATGTTTTGAAATAGCTGTCCTGTACGAATATAATTTCCGTGTAACTTATCGGCAAAAAATACTCATTATTGTGTGAGAAATCTGATAGTCGTCAAAATAATTTTAATTTGCCAGCAACGCCAGCTTATGTGCTTCATTCTTAAATTTTTGATTAGCGTTTTATTCCAATTACTTTGACGAGGTGTGCCATCGTTATTGCAATCCAGCGGATTTGAAACTTCAAAATCTGTGAGATCTGAAAATGGTGTGACATTCGCAACACATTCTGTCAATCGTATCCCTCAGAGGGATACAACTGTCGTAGACCTATTTTTTCTGCTGTATCTTCTTTCTGATAGTCGTGACTTAAGGTCACAATTCTTTTATTTTACTAATGAAGATTAAAG
>JACJUY010002727.1:0-18423 GCA_014220935.1 Platorchestia sp. MABIK
GGGGCACAATAACCAGACAGGGGGAGCACAATAACCAGACAGGGGGAGCACAATAACCAGACAGGGGGAGCACAATAACCAGACAGGAGGGGGCAAGGATGCAGACCCCCGCCGTCCTGGCGACGTCGAGTTGCTTTGTTTGTCTCCAGAAGAAGAGAGCGGCCAGAGCGACGCTATTTATTTGTGTTAGCTGCGCTCAACGTTCGGTGCTGTCATCACAACTTTGTCTCTCTGAGGTCACAGTCACCTGACATGCCAATCGAAAGCTGAAATTGAAAATAATGCTGGTAGGAGTTGAGTTGGAGTTTTTATGTTGATTTTGATTGTAGTCAATGGCTGGAATTGTAATAATGCTGCTGGGAGGTGAGTTGGTGTTTTCAAGGAGAATTTCGACCGTAGTCAGCAGTCATGCCAATCGAAGTGTGTGAATGAAAACTGCTGCTGGAAGTTGTTGAGTTGATGTTCTTGAAGGGACTTCTGATGGTCGTGGGAACCTTTATAACTCGTCGTTCATGCTATTTGGTCCTAGCGATGGTGTGGTGTGCGCTGGTGTCAACTGAACACCAAACGTAGGAAAATTCACTCCAAGGAGGACAACAAATTTATACTTCTGCTTCACACTAACTATTACTATTGCTGTATCACTGCTAATTGCCGCACCAATAATTACTGCCGCACCAATAATTACTGCCGCACCAATAATTACTGCCGCACAAATGCTTATTTGGTCCATTCAGGGTAAGGTAAGCAAAGAGCAGCCTCGGCCTTCAGTAGGCTACTGTTCATTCGCACCCCTCTTAGAAAAAAAATCGTAAATATTTGCGCCATTGTTAAAGTAAAATGTTTACAGTACATTCGTATCCATTACCTGCACAAAATATTCGACAAGTTTCAATAAGAGCAGAAAATGTTGTAAATCCCGCCTTTGCTAAAACAAAACATTTTGTATCACATCATGAGTTGCAGAAACTATTCATGTCATCGCTAGTCAAAACATATTGTATCACATCATGAGTTGCAGAAACTATTCATGTCCTCGCTAGTCAAAATATATTGTATCACATCATGAGATGCAGAAACTATTCACGCATTTCTATTAGTGGAAAATCCTTTTCCCACCTCTGCCAACACACAATACTTCGTATTCTGAACACTACACGCATAAATTTAGCAGCTCAAGCAGATGCAATCACAAGAGCATTCACACAAATGGAAATGTTTAGGGAACCGAGCCGCATTCGAGATGGCTTTGCTGCTCACAAATGAGGAGAACTTTGCTTAATTTGCATCAGATCAGCAGCTCGTTTGCTCGCTTAGCAGAACTGCTTATTGCTGCTTCGCTGGCAGAGTAAGCATTGAGAAACGATATTTCAGGCAGAAAGAAACTATTATAAACAGGACAGGCAAGGTAAGCAGTAGGAAACGGTATTTCAGGCAGAACAGGTCAAGTAAGCAGGAATGAAAAATATTTCAAGCCGAGCATGCAAAGTGAGCAGTTTAGAAATGGTATTTTAAGCAGAGCAGGTGAAGTGAGCAGTAAGAAGCGGTATTTCAAGCAGAGAAAATAGAGTAAGGAGTAAGATTAGATTAGATTATTAGTTAGTTTAAGTCTCCCTAACCGCTACAAAAAAGAGCGTATCGAAGAAAGGAAGGAGGAAGGCTTCATTTAGTATGGAGATAAGAGAATGAGGAATCTATGCAGCTGGGACATAGAAACAGTAAGTTGAGAAAGAAGTTCATAAAATAAGATAAAAAGTTGAACAAGCAAGTCAGAGGTGCTAAAAAAACAGGACAGCAGTGAATCGATAAAAGGCTGTTCTTAACATAATAAAAAAAAACATTTTATTTCAACAAAAAGAAGACCTACCTAACTCTCAGCTCGGGCCCTCACATTTTCCCCCTGGGGGCGCCAATTCCCGTAGATACAATAGTTGTATCCCCCTGAGGGGGAGTAAGGAGTAAGAAACAGTATTTAAGTTACTTGTATCGTGAGGTTTTGTTAAAACCATAAGGCACAAAATATACTGCCGACATCAGCCTGCTCCCGTGAATTAATCCTCTGGTCGACAGGAAAATCGAATCGTCTCAAGCGACTCGTAAAGCACTAAAGGATACGTAGACAAAGAACTGAATATCAAAAGAATATTTGTTCACCTACTGATCATGAGTTACACCAAATTTTCGTCATAGGCAATTCAGAGGCATTTAATTTAATTTTAAAAATTAAATCTGCCTGAAAATCGGGATAAACTTGAGTTATTAAAAAGGAGCTAAAGAGGAGTCATTCTGGGATAAAAAGGAGTGATTTCAGGATAAAGAGGAATCGTTATTCGAAAGGTACATCTACGTTCTTAATTCTTTTGTTCTGTGAAATACTTTCATAATTTCCTTTCTTTTTATTATTCCATCGCTTTCCTACTTTAAAATTTGTACGTATAATGTCTATAACACACATATAAGCGTAAGAAATTTTAATAGAATAGTTACAAACATTAAAATTTACAAGAGCCGTGACCTTCAGAATTAAAGTGATGTGGCTCATCATTAAAAAAAAATAGGTTGCAACATGGGATAAATGGATAAATAATTCAGGCAGAACTAAACATCAAAAAGTTGAAGTCTTCATTTTTGCAAGCCAACAAAAACTGACACTATTGAAAATTTGACCGTAAAAGTTGCACTCGTTGAGACTACGATACACTCAAACGATTGAACTAAATCAAAATTAAAAGGTGATCCGATAACGATCCATGATGGTGCACATTTGAGCATCCACATACCACGCGCTGCAACTAAGACATGTTTAAATGATTTTATTAGAGCATAAGTGACTGTACATCCGACACGCTGACCCACAAATACAGCATCTCAAAACGAGTATTTTCAGAAAATAAAAATGCAACAGAAAGGGATGCAGTTGCAGAAATTTGTAACAGACCGAAGTGTAAGACTTTAGCTGTTCGTCATTCATATCTTTCTATTTATAAGACGATAAAAACTTTGAAAAGTTTGAGGTAGCCTATAAATTCTACAAGCAAATAAGCAGTCTTCGATCCCCTCTGAGGCGTACTGCACCCGAAGGAAAACCTTACACTGAAAGCAACCAGCTTAGCGTTACTTGCTCAAGACAGACAGAAAACAGATAATGCGTATACGAGATCAATTCTCCTGTATAGAACCGGTTGACTCAAGGCTCGTAAATAAGGCGACTCGCTTCACGATGCACCATCCACCATTCCCATAATGGTGCAATGCTCTTTTCTTAAGCATGCTTGTAATAATAATAATCCACCCTCCCCCATCCCCCTCACTCCACCCTCACCCGTGTCAAACAAAGATCCTTTGAGCAGCGCACGCTCTGAGCGGCCCCAGCACTGCGCTCACGTACTGTACGCTCGTGATGCGAGTACGCACGTACACACGTGCAGTAAGCACGTCCACACGTGTCGTACGCACGTCCACACGTGTCGTACGCACGTCCACACGTGTCGTACGCACGTACACACGTGTCGTACGCACGTACTCACACATGCATGCATTACGCACGTGCTGTAAGTATGCACGTATGTACACACATGCAGTACGCATATGTGAGTAGGTACACACGCACACAACGGCCGCACACACAGGCAATATACGCGCACACATGTGCAGTACCCACGCACGTGCAGTACTACACACGCACACATGTGCACAGTCCAGGGCAGCACGTGACTGCGCGCTTGACCCGACCACTTCAGATTGTGACGTAGTCAAATGAAGGTAAGTACGCACACGAGGTGCAATTATATATGCTCTACGTGTTCAAAATCATTTGAGAAATTGTTTGAGGAAATTTACCAAAATAATAAAAATTGCTACTCGTGCGATAATTATGTTGGGTTTACGTGTTCAAAATCAGTTAAGTTATTTCAAGAACTTAACGAAAATTACTATTCTCGCAAAACAAAATTAAAAATGATATATGTATTAAAAATCAGTTGATAAGTTATTTACAGAAATGAAAGAAATAAAGATAACTACTGACGCAAGACAATTATAAATGGCTTACGTATTCAAAATTAGTTGAGAAATTAATTAAAGAAAATAAAGAAAATAATTTAAATAACTACGTTGCAGGTGACAATTACACATGGTTTACGTATTCCAAATCAGTTGAGAAATTCGCTCACGCTGAAAGCACGCGCGTTCTGGCGACAGTCCAAGCAGCGAACGCACAACCAAGTATGAGTTCACCGGTGCAAGCAGCAGACACCCAGAACCGTACTTAATTTCGTCGACTACAGAAGCACGGTCTACATATTACGTTAGTGACCAGCAATTTTCGCTAGAGGCGTTTCAGTTGACTACATTCACTACACACCCGAAAAGTCAACACTAATGTTGTTACGAAATTTAGCTTCGTCTTATAAAACAATTTTTGCTAATCTTTTGAAACAATAAGCTTGGAACTTCATATTACCATTATTTAGAACAAAAATTTCTGTAGATTAGGATTTTGACAGCTAGTGATTAATATTTCCTCAACGAAGAATAATAATGCAGTCCTAGATGGGGCGAGCGAGCCTGAAATGAAAATGACAAGGAAAAACAATAAAATGGACAGGAATGACTTGAAAATGGGAAGGAATGACAAGAGAATGACTAGCAAGTGACAAGGAATGATATAAAAAACGAAAACGACTTGTAAATGAGAAGGAAAGACCAGCTAAATGAGCATCACGAGGCGCCGTTGCAATAAGCGGTGTGCGAGTAACTCGGACGATATCAGCACATCGCGGAAATCAAGCGTGAGCCGAAACTCGAGTTGGCACAAGTCACTGAGTTTGCGCGAGTCAACGCACTTTCTTGTAAATGATGTAGTGTTCATAGGGTGGGATACTACATCATTTCTTCACTACTAAGTCTAAAACTATGAAGATCATTACGATTCTTAGTCTTACGTAATTCGTAAGACTATTAACATGGGTATTAGGACACCCATGTTGATTATTACGACTATTAGTCTAACGCAAGTCGTCAGGCTATTAACACGAGTACAGTATTACGGCACCTATGTTGATTATTACGACTGTTAGTCGTACATGTCGTAATACTATTAACATGGGCATTACGACACCCATGTTGATAATACATCAACAAAAGACCTGTTTGTTAGGAAATTTTAAAACCAAAAATTATTTTTGCATCCTATTCATTCGAAATAAATTGTTTTCATTTTCTTCTTTTTCTTCTGTTTCTTTTCTAAGGCTACGCTTGAGTCAGAGGAGAGCTCAAAAAGATCGCGGATGTTGGATTGGGAATCAACAGTTGGAATTTGAACACTTTTACTAAGCACTCATCTAAAAAACTTAATTTTTTATAAGCATGTCATGTGACACGTATACATTTACTCAGCAAACCAGTACAATTTACAGTTTATACAACGGTATAACTTGGTATATTCTTCGCCGTGCGCTATTTCGTTACGCACAAATTTTGATATAATAACTGCAGACGCGTGAAGAAAACAATTCGAGATCTCGAAATATGTTGGACACCAGCATCACGGCACCACACCAGCAACACGGCACCACACCAGCAACACGGCACCACACCAGCAACACGGCACCACACCAGCAACACGGCACCACACCAGCAACACGGCACNNCACACCAGCAACACAGCACCACACCAGCAACACAGCACCACACCAGCAACACAGCACCACACCAGCAACACAGCACCACACCAGCAACACAGCACCACACCAGCAACACAGCACCACACCAGCAATACAGCACCACACCAGCAATACAGCACCAAACATTAAAAAAAAGTTCGTGTATTCACACAGCATACAAATCTCACCGATGAGACAACACAACTTGATCCCTGTGTTGAATTTAAGAGTCAACACACGATGAGCAGAGTCGTTTTTATTTAAAAAAAATCTCTCGGGATAATTTTGATGGTAATTTTTAGTAAGGTTGTTGTGTTGGGTGAGGAGAATTTTAACGAGATCGGCCAAGCTTCTTGGTTACAATTTAATTCGAAACTAATGTTAAAACCCAGCGTACTTGTCTAGCAAGAATTCAGTGCGGCTATATGACAAGCGGCGTGTATTTTAGATGCCCCTAAACTTCTTCAAATTATTGAGCTATGGTGACAATCGAGCATCATTTCCACGAAGGCTTGTTAATTAGAGTACTTGAAGTGGTCTTGATTTAATTGTCAAGTACATGGGATCAAACGAGCCTAAGTTAGGCAAGTAGCTTGTATCCAAGATATTCAAAATGCTGTCATATGCGTTCCCCAAAGTGAGTTATTAAACGAGTATTATTTATACCAGAAGCCTGTACCTCATGTACCCATATAATTTACACCAGAAGCCTGTACCTCAGGTACCCAGTATAATTTACACCAGAAGCTTGTACCTCAGGTACCCAGTATAATTTACACCAGAAGCCTGTACCTCAGGTACCCAGTATAATTTACACCAGAAGCCTGTACCTCAGGTACCCATTATAATTTACACCAGAAGCTTGTTCCCAGGTGCTGGAAACACCGTCACTTGATCCACCAAGATGACAAAGCCATCACCCAGTACTATTTTGATAGTGTTCCTCTTTGAAGCATCCCCAACAATAAATAATCGTACATTCTAAAATAAACCTGCGTAAATAAATATGTTACAAAATTTCCGTTGTCCATTAAGCCAAACGTAGAGCGACAATAGCGTGCTAGGGATATTTTAAGAGTGTTGTTTTTACTGAAATTCAACTTGTCTGTTGCATTTTTTATGATTTTTTTCAATTCATCCTCAATTTTTCTAATAGCTTTTATGTAGAATGCGATAACCAGCACACTGAATTCAAATGAAAGCCCAACTCCGTTGGCAAGTAAAGGGTGGCCCAAAAATCACTTTACCAGTTCAAACATTTGCACACAAACTATGTAAGATTAAGAGTTCTCGTTACGTGCGAGAAAAATAAGAATATTGGTAGTTGAAACTTAAAAATAATTCATCATCAAAAATGAAAATAAAACAAAAAATAATGTACAAACACGATTGCGTCTCCCCATTTTCATTCATTCCAAACAAATTTCGTATATGATCATAGATGATAAATTAGAAACGTGCCATGAAATAAACTGAAAACGCAAAAAAATTCCCTCATTTACTCAATTTCTAAAAAATTAGATCCGAATATAAGCCTTAAGTTATATTATATATAACGAGGGCATTCAACGAATCTTATTAAACTTGTTCACCAAAAGCACGACTTCTCGCGCATGAGAGCGCGCATCACGAGGAGCGAAGGAAGCATTTAATTACAGACAGAGACAGAAACCCAAAGCCTGGGGAGGGCGGGGATTTGGGGGGGCTACTCAGTTGAGGATGATGTCATCCTCGAGTGGGAGTGGCACGAAGGCATGGGGATGACAGGGGAAGTTGGGGTGGAGACCCGAGTGTGGATGAGAAAAGTTCGGGAAAGGTCGGCGAGTGAGAGGAACGTTAAAGAGAAACTCCTGGGAAACCAACACGATGAAAATCTACATGATCACGATGATCGTGTTTCTTTGCTTGGTTGGTCGTCACAGTCTAGTCTTTTTTCTAATTATAAAAAATATTCAACACCAAGTAACATCATGAAGTAACATTCAACACCCGACATTCAACACGCATAAGTCCTCGTTTATGCTGCAGTAAAAGATAGATGCTTCTGCACGCGAGCCAGAAACATTTATCTAGAACTCATGTCGTACAATAACAAATAACAGCACTGTACAGTGGTTGTCAGCTTATTAACTGGAGGGAAAAGAGTATAATGCAAGCTCTATGAGCAGAAAAGTTTCCTTCGTAACCTTTTCCATCCGAGCCCACAACAGGGCACAGCCACAACAGGGCACAGCCACAACAGGGCACAGCCACAACAGGGCACAGCCACAATAGGGCACAGCCACAACAGGGCACAGCCACAATAGGGCACAGCCACAACAGGGCACAGCCACACCAGGGCTCAGCCACACCAGGGCTCAGCCACACCAGGGCTCAGCCACACCAGGGCTCAGCCACACCAGGGATCAACCACACCAGGGATCAACCACAACAGGGCTCAGCCACACCAGGGATCAACCACACCAGGGATCAACCACAACAGGGCTCAGCCACACCAGAGATCAACCACAACAGGGCTCAACCACGACAAAGTTCAACCACAACACTAGCCACACCGAGTGCCTGCTCATATGACGTCAGCGCCACACAGACCTCCTGTGTGGTGACTGTTTTAGTGCTGGCGCACACCTGACATCTCTGCGGCTCCTAACACATAATGCACATTGTGTACGGAGACCTCACACATGTGCCCGACACACACAGAACACGGACGTACGTACACAACACACAAATGCATGTCAAACTTTTACACAAATCACATCGCACATATACATAACACAAACCCACAAGTAAACAACACATGCATTACTCACGCTTAGAGTACGATGAAAACAACTATTGTTTCGGGCGTTGTGGCATTCAACTCGATCACGAAGAGGATACGTTGGGTCATTTTACGTTTGTGAGTTGTACTAGCAGCATCGTAAGTGTAACAAAACTTATAAAATTTGCTACGGACGCAAAACACACCCAAGATGTCTCGTATTTAACACGTTGAGCGCGATGGGTGAAACTTAAGTTCAAAAATCAACTCAAATTTTAAGTCAGAAGTTGTTAGCAGCTTTATAAACACAAAACATGAAATTGCTCCGTTAAAAACCATTTAATTTAATAAAGATTGTTAAAATTTTCCAAGCAACCCATCAATGGGTCGTTTCGCGTTCAACGCGTTACGAAATCTCGGCTCCAATTTAATCCATAGAGTTGACCACAGTTATCAGAGCTGATTGGAGCAATCGCGGAGAGGTTGAGCCAATCAGATTTGTTTGCACACAGACCTCGGTCACTGAACAACCGCGGTCACGCCGTGCACTTCCGAGACAAGCCGTGCCTGAAGAACTTGCTTGCTCGTGTACTTTCATATCAGGACACTGTTTTAAAGCCACCATAGGGTCGTAACTTTCACTGTGCAACACACAGTCGGTGGCGACGGGAGTTCCAAGCGAATCGTGAGGTTTATTTAGTAAGAAATGAAATGTAAAAAGTGTACATTACAGGACGAAGCAGCACCTCACATACCCATAATCATGGATCACGGAGAGAGCCATTGTAACTTATGGGGTCTCCAAAAAAATGTGCTCACTTTTTCTACTGCCCATTACTCGTGTATTTTGTTTTGATGTTGTCTAATGCGCTTAATAAAAAAGAACATTAAATTTGAGAAAATTTCATGACAAAAAAAGAAACCTGTACCGAAAATCAAAAACAGGAATCGTTGAAAGATAAGTACACATTTTTTTTGGGAGACCTTATATTTTAGATGGTGAAGGTCAAGGAGACCCTATATATTAGATAGTGAATGTCAATGATTCAAGGCCTAAATAAATGCATACCGGCGTCTTCAGTTGCACCTGACCTGAATGATCAATAGAGGAGGTAGTTTGAGCTCTTGGTGCAGGTATGTGAACTTGCGACTGAGGAGCCGGCTGTGAGTCGCAAGAAATAATGTTATCTTGTATCGGGTGAGAAAAATTGTAACCATTGTTGCTGGAAAGAGTGGCTCAACATTAAGCGTACTCCAAAGAAAAGAGACTTAAGATCCAATCGAAAAGAAAGAGAATCAGTGATAGTGTACGCGCTTAATTAAGTGTATGTCGAAGAAAAGTGGCATAAACCCAAGCGAAAAGCGAAAATAATGAGAACCAGTGATAGAGTTTGCGCTAAGCGTACGCCAAAGAAAAGACCTAAAATTCATTCGAAAACAGAAAGGAGCGGGTGAAATCATTTGGCCTGTGATAGCGTTAGTTACCACTGAATCAAAGAAAAACAGGAAAATTTAAAACTTCACAAAAGCTCTCTCCACTAATTTCCAAAACAAGCGGCAAAACCCGGATGTTACACACACGAAATCCCAAAAGTACGTTGTTCAATATGCACGGCATGCAGTGGGGCTGCCAAGGAAGAGACGAGTAAGAGACATTGGAAGAAGTCTCTGCAAATAATTTCACAATCATGAGTTTACACACCGGCGCAAATGCCTTAGTCATGCGACCGAAGAGAGCTATCTGAGTTTGTTGCTTTAGTCTTAAGGTCCATGTAGTCAAGAACGTCTGTACAGCAAGTAAGAAGCTATTTTATATGCCTTGACCACTTCGGCATGTTTAGTCGGAAAAGAAATAATGTAGAACGAAAAGGATAAGACATCTCTGATGATCAAGAAGGACAAAGTCAGTTGAGTGTACGTGATTCATGTTTTAACACTACCATGTGAACATGGACATGTTTTAACCCCCCCAAGTGCACTTGCTACTGGTTTTAAAACCCCCAAGTGCACTTACTACATGTTTTAACATCCTCATGTGCACTTGCTATATATTTTAACATCCTCATGTGCACTTGCTATATGTTTTAACATCCTCATGTGCACTTGCTATATGTTTTAACATCCTCATGTGCACTTGCTATGTTTTAACATCCTCATGTGCACTTGTTACATGCGTTAACGCTTTAGACGAGTGGCGGCTTCTACGACGTTTGTGCGTTTGTATGCGTGAAGGAGCAGGGTTGCCAAACTGGCTTTTTTGTTGGTAAAATTCTCGCAATTAGCTTCAAAATAGAATGACCGTAAAGTACTGGAGCTGAATATCGAGTCAACACACAGCGGGTACTTGACAGAATTTCACAAACTGACGACATGAAACCAAGCGAGGTCAACTAATATCGGGTTAGAACAGCCCCTCAGTATATACTGAATGAACTTCATGGCCTAAAAACATTTTTTAGAAACTAAATTGAATGCATTTGACCTGAAAGATGGCCATCCCTCTAGAAGGAGCTTATACCTACAATAATTTTCAATTTGTACACATTACGGAGACGCTGAGGAAATTATTTGAGTGGTTTGTGAAGCAGGAGTTGTGAAATCGAGTAGCATGGTGGCTGAGTTTAGATTGAATAGGGAAGATAATTTAACCCTCCTCTACCCACAATAAAGGTGTTACAAAGAGAGGAAAGAGAAAGGCCCTATTAAGTATGTAGTGGAGGGAATGAGAAATCTACGCACAAGGCGTTTTACAAGATTCCCTGTGCATAGAAACAGTGTGTTAAGCAGGAAGTTTATGAAGTAAAATAAAATTTGAAGTAATAGGTGCTGAAAAACAAGACAAGTGGACCAAAACAAGATGGTGCGTAATACAACGACAAACCCGTTCCATTCTTACTCTTACGTAAAAAAAGGCTTACTCCACCATCAGCTCTCGACTTCGCATCTTCCCGCTGGGAGCGTTAATTCCCACAGATACAATAGTTGTTCTTCATTTTGGGTCGTTCACTGCGAGCGATTTTAAAGTCCACAGATCTTTCGGGCCATTCCTGCTGCATTCAAAGTACACGAGCGAAAACCAGCCGAACCGTGAGCACTCCTGGACTTGGCTTGAATACCACAACGTTTACTATGAAGGGTCATAGCAGTATACTCCAAAATTCAAACATACCTGTAGGAGAAACGCTAGGATGGAAACTCCCACCTAACTTCAAGTGTCTTGAGTGCTAAGTCTTTATAACGTATTTCTTCACAATATATAAACGAGTTCACCAGAAGGTGGGAATTACGTGAATATTTGCACTGTACAGGTGAAGTAAAAACATGCACATTTACATCACAAAGTCTACAAGGTGCATTTGTGGAGTAAATTCGGCTGCCACACGCGAAACGTAGCCTTCACGCGTATCGTAGATACCACCGAAGTGAAAAGCCTTTGTTCCTATAACGATACTCTCGCATCAATAACTAAACTGCACGCAAAGAAGCAGGAGACGCAAATGCAGCAGAAGAATTAAAAAAAGCAGAATAAACAAGCAGCAGAAGAATCAAAAGAAGGAGAAGAATCAAAAGCAGAATAAGAATCAAAAGCAGAATAAGAATCAGAAGCAGAATAAGAATCAGAAGCAGAATAAGAATCAGAAGCAGAATAAGAATCAGAAGCAGATTAAGAATCATAAGCCGAATAAGAATCAAAAGCAGAATAAGAATCAAAAGCAGAATAAGAATCACGAGAAGAATAAGAATCAAAAGAAGAATTAGAATCATAAGCCGAATAAGAATCAGAAGCAGAATAAGAATCGGAAGCAGAGGGGTGGGAGTCAGCTATGAGCAGGTCTGGAGCAGCTGTACACGTACGCTGCATGTAGCTGCAGCCACAAACCGGTCCGGCCAGTCACTCTTGCCTCGTGTGTAGGATAACCGCATAAATATACCACCAGAAAAAGCACGTCGTGCAGTGACTTCGCTGCAGCATCCAAGGCTGAGCACATCAATGCTGACGCTTGTCTTTTTATTTAACTTGAGTGCTTGGGAAAATATGATGTCCCAAGCAATCAATTTCTTTCTGTGAGTAGTTCTTGTCCCAATTTTGTTTGAGAATATAATGCTGAAGAATTTATGTCAGCTCGATAACTTATTTTATAGTATTTAAATTGGAATATCAGCTTCTTTATTTTACTGATGGCTACAGAGTTCTTTTCCCTTAGGAGAGAATTAAACTATATCATAAACATACACAAATTCAGATGCAAAAGTCAAGACTGCTGTTGATTGTAAATTCAATGAAGAAATGTTTACGAGACACGTATTCGGAAAGTGCATTTGTGTTATATTCTCACGATATAACTGCCCTACATCTTTAATTATAAAGAAATCGCTACGAGGAATACTGAAATGCTACGTCTGGCCAACGACTTTCATCTCCTTGAAAAGAACCGTATATAAAGATAAACTCTCGCGGATCAGCACAACTTCGAGTCAACTCCACAATCTGCCTCTCGTGCCATTTCACGAAACCTCGCCTACAACATCACCTACAACATCTTCTACAACCAGACGCCAGCCGATGCCACGCCTTACCATCACCACCAGCTTCCCTCCTCTACATCACCACCACGACGCTGCTGTGGGTCTGCTACTCCAAGTTATCAGATACCACTTTCTCATTTCTCTATCACATTGTACTTCTTGTATTTGAAATCTTTATCATCCAGGATATTATTAATTGCTATAGATAGAATGCGGGATCCTAATTAATGTTTATCACTATCGTGGGCTTTTCACTTATTAATAATTAACTGCTACAGTAACACGCTGTTAGTAACGTGTTTGTTCGCTAAGGTAGAGACGCCCTCGGCTCCTCAAGCGAGGGTTCGTCAAAGGCAGTCAAGGCACTTAGATATTGCAGAGAAACGATACAAAATCATTCAAGCCTATTGGTGTCTACCTCTGCGGTCCATCGCCTTTAGCGATGGGCCCGCTTTGTTTTGAACGATTGTAAAAGTGACAGTTAACTGTTAATTAACTGGATATTCAACTTATTCTAATTGATCGAATACTGATCGTAAAAGCAGCCAGCCTCCTCGCGCTTACTTCGTCAACGCTCAAACTGGATCCCGCAGATAAGTTAAACATATTTACTATGTGTCTAACCAGCTTCTCCCTCAGCAGCTTTGTGATGTGTTTAGGTGTCTGCGTTAATAACCAACCTTTGTAATTTTTCGTGTCTTTGATTTCCTTTGTAAGTTAGGAAGAGATGACAATGAAAAGAGATGATGATGAAGGGATAATGAGGATGATAATATAATGATAAAATGCACATGAATAATAGCCTTCAGCTCTGACCTCACGCTTACCGAAGAACAAAGATAATCAATTAAATATGAAGACCGTTATTGATAATTGATTTACTATAAATACTATTTACCCAAATATCGGGCTTGTGGCAGCTCCAATTATTTTATCATGATTGATGAATTATAGAAAATAAATGAATGTGGCGAATAGAAATATCACGACAATTAAATAAAGAAAAAGAACATCCATTACGATGACATCAGCATGCGGAAACTACGAACAAAACAATGATGGCAATCCTCGATGAAATAATCCACACCGAAGATCAAAACATTTGTGATGAAAGCGACGCTTGATAATTCGGCACATTTGAAGGTCCAGATGAGATATTTTACCTCACTGTTGTATTCTTTCACTCCGGTTGGAGATGGAGAAATGGAGTAAAAATATTTAGCCATAGGCCACTAATGTAGCACCAACCAATATCTCTATCTACACACTCGAGCGGAGTCCTCTGAAACAGACAGGTCAGGCCTGCACCTTAGAAAACAGAAAGCCCTTAGGTGCATAACGATATTTTTTTCCATTTTACTTGCAGTAGTACAAAACAGTGAAGGAAGCTATAACAACGGATAAGTTATTCAACACTTAGACTGCGGTAGGTAAAACTGAAGTTTGATATTCAAGTCAAATTTAAAGTCAATTGTAGTAAGCAATGTTGGAGATAGCAAGCATTGACTGGATCGAGCCTTCATTTAGTTTTAATTGAGTAATTATGAAAATTGAGTCGGTGACTAATGGTCGGTCAGCGTCATGATGAAAATTCCTTCCGTGTCCACCGTTGGCTCACGTCACAGTCAAAGTGTTGACAAAACTCTACCATGGTCCTAGCTACAACATCGAACATCTTTCAAGACAAGCCACGCATGATATCCAACACACTTGGTTCGCGTTGTCTATTTCAAAAATAATAAACATCCTAACATTTGTCATCTTTGAAATATTTAATAGAAAACCTTTTGACAATACTCTTCCCAATCAGAAACAGTGAACTGTTTTTGAGATGTTGAAACGATAATTTAACTTTTTGCTTTCTTTTGTTGTTTTTCACGGAGTGTACTGCATAATGCCTGTTTTTCCATGTGTTGATAATGGCTTTCGCTTAAGCCTAAGCGTTCATATTTACTAAACCATATTTCTAGGATCTCTTATTTACACTTTAATTTTCATTCTGATATTTTTGAACTACGCGCACTATCCAAGACCCTGACAATGACATTTGAAGCATTTCGAGCTGAACTAAACACCATCCAAAATCTGCTACAGCCTCCAAAGTGCACCAAGCTACGCGATAGTTTAAAATAGTTAAATAATTTACGTCATTTTCCCTACCACCACAACAATATGACAGCTTCATATGACATGCAGAACTGAGATGTCATTTTCCCTACCACCACAACGATATGACAGCTTCATATCACATGCAGTACTGAGATAATTTACGTCACTTTCACGACCTCCACAACGACACGACAGATGCCGCACCGCGCCCCTGTGCCGCTGGTCTCGTCAGCAGAACATCATTGCCCCATTTGGACGGCTATAAAATATGGCTCAATTAGCTTCCTAATGCCCACACCGTCTGAATGAAACCGTTCATTTGACTTCGTTTATTTAATAACATCAGTACAGTTACTGTAGAGTGAGCTACCACGGAGACCAATGATTTTGTAATTTCAGATGTAATTACGGATTTTTTTGCCACGCAGGCTGTAATAGCGATATAGCCTAGCTTTCTTCTGATTACTACAGGTCAGAAGCTACGCAACAGGTTTTCAAAAATACTGATAACACAAGAATTACGTCAACCATCGAAGGATATCATGTTTTTAGGTCCGAGATATTTCTGCACAAAATGGCACCTGAATTTCAATCTGACATTTGGCAGTCAAATTCCGGCGTTCAAGCCCGTGATATTCAGCTGTCTAAATTTAGCCAAATTAACTTAGTGATATTACACTGTTGCCACATACGTACACACGTTCTGGTCTTTCATATCAGACAGGGTCAAACGCCTTTATTTAAGTGTTTGACATTTTATACTGTCCCACTCCCGAACACAACACAGTACACTCACGACACAATACACACACGACACAATACACACACGACACAATACACACACGACACAATACATGCACGACACAATACATGCACAACACAGATTATTAGATTATTAGTTAGTTTAAGCCTCCCTATCCTCAACAAATGAGATCTAAAGAGAGGAAGGAAGAAGGCACCATTTAGTATGGAGTTAAGGGAACGTGGAATCTATGCAGAAAGGGCACAGAAACAGTAAGATGAGAAAGAAGTTCATGAAACAAGATCAAAGTTGAAGAAGAAAGCCGTAGGTGTTTAAAAAACAGGACAGCAGTGAACCGAAAAAAAGTTGGTCCATAACAAAACAAAAACCTATATTATTTTAACAAAAAGAAAGCCTACCTAACCTTTAGCTCGGGCCCTCACATTGTCCCCCTGGGAGCGCTAATTCCCATAGATACAATAATTGTATCCCCCTGAGGGGTCATGCACAACACAATACATGCACAACGTAAACAAAGTACGTACACTACACAAACACAGTATATACACTACACAAACACAGCATGCACGTACATAGCACACCACACACACAACCACACCACACACACAACCACACCACACACACAACACAGTACGCGCACACAAACACAGCACACACGGCGCTACGTGAGGCGGTGCTCCGTCGTGTAGAAGGGAGCTGAGAGAACGGCCGTCGCTCGTGAGGGAGAACAAAGCGCCTCTGGTACAAGTTCTCATGTAATTACACAGTTTTGTTGTACAAGTTGGGGTTTCGGTTCACAAAATACAGTGATCACGTATAACACGCTATGTTTAAAATGTGAATGCAATTGGTCTTAACGTATTTCATGACACAGTTTTCTCGGAGATAATTAGTTTTCCTCCATTTTCTCTATTTCTTCTATTGAACACATGATTGGTTTCGCGTAGTCTTTCCACTTGAGCCTACATTTTCACACAGCGAGATTTCATTTACAGGAGTTCGAATTTTTGAAGTTCTGGCCGTTAGCGTGTGAGGAGTTATGGCCCCCAGATTCCTCAACATATTTTGTCCCATATTTGATAATAAGGGTCGACTGTCGCACCAGCTGTTCCCGCGAATGCGCAAGACGCACTAGAAGAAATATTACGGGGTCAGTGTTAGTATTTTAACGACATTAAATGGAAACAGATTCACAGTGGAAGGATTATGTTTATACAATTCAACGCGCTGCTCACAGAATGTGGGAACCAAAAGTAATGAATTCTAATATTGAGGACGGATCAGATTTCAAGTTATTTTAGGCTTCCCTAACCCCATAAAATATGTTCAAAAAATAGAAGCAAGAAGATAGACACCGTGTAGTGTGAAATTAAGAGAATGGAAATCTACGTACAATTGGGTTCTCACACATGATTCCTGGCAAATAGAAACGGTAAGATTGGGAAAAGTTTATGAAGCAAGATAAAGACTGGAGAAGAAGAAAAGATTAATCGTTGCTGAAAAAAAGGAGAGCAGGAAACCAAAAAACGGATAGTCCGGAACAAAACATGAAACCTATTCTATTAAATGAAAGGAAGGCCTCCCTAGCCTTCAGGTCGAGACGCAAAGTCTTCTTTTGGGTACCGTTTATTTGATTTAATGGAATTTAATAATTTTATTTCAATGTAATGTAATTAATTAAGGTTAATTAATTTACAATAATTCATATAGATGCAATATATGTGCCCTCCCTCAAGAGTAAATAATTACTTTGTTCACAAAGCTCCGTGTGCAGAAAATTTGATAAACGCTTTCAAGGATGAACATCCAATACATTATATTTTTTAGCTGAATTATTCAATAAATGAATAGTTTAGCCCTAGGGCATGTTTATTGACAACAAATGTGCGTCAAAAATTGTACAAACTGATTTGTCAACTAGAAACAACACAGATTAGACAACTTATTAAGCTTCTCTAACCCCAAGACGCTATTTCAAAAGAGAGGAAGGCGAAAGAAACTTGAATGTGGAGTTCAGGGAACGTGGAATCTATGCACATGGTGCGTTCCCACAGAGGGAAAATACGCAATGATTTAAATTAGATAAAGTTAGGTAAAATTTAAGTTTTTAGCCTTCTTAACCACGAGAAAGGTCATTCAAAGAGAGTAAAGCCAGAGACACTCTTTAGGATAGAGTCTAGGGAACGTGTAATCTATGCACAAGGTGTGTTGCGATTCAAACAAATGCGTCACAAAGAGTCAAATTAACGCTAGCCGATATAACAGAAGTACCATCATGAGACGACCGACATAGCATGCCAAGCAAACTATCACAGTGCCACAACAACATGCAGCCGTCCAAGAAAAAGACGCCGAGAGCGAAGTGCAACACACCTGAGGGAACCGACCGCCTGTTCAGCGTCACGTCTTCTGGCAACACTGCTGAACTTTTTTGTGCAGTGGCCTCGAAGATTAAGTTTTTAAGTGGGACACTTAATACAACGAATAGCGGATGTTTACGCCCCGTTTTGCATGCGCAAGTTACAATTCAACTCGTCCACAGAACTGTAATGATACAAATTTGTAAGCCTTTTCAGGATCTCATCAAATTAATTTTC
>JACJUY010002727.1:22239-54636 GCA_014220935.1 Platorchestia sp. MABIK
CGACCATATTTTAACATCAGCTGAAAATTCATGTAATGTTTCATCTTCGCCTTGTAGGTCACTGTTAAGATTCCAGCTTGTGAACTGCGTTGCGTAAAAATCCTGGCGTTATGCTCGCTTCATCTTAAGCAAGGATTAATGTGTCCCCATAGCTCGTGTCTTCAAAATGAATGTTTAAAAAATTTTGTTCTCTTGCCTATATCTGTCAGCATATTTTATCGATCAGCTCACAAATGACGCTATGTGAAGCCCCCACAGCTGTGAGTAACAAAAAATCGTAACTTTAGAGCAATATCCGACACTTGTGCATTAGTCTGTTATCTCATCATATGAAGTTCGTGCGAGTATAATTAATTGGTTGAAAGTGAGTGCACGTGTCTGCGGTTACTCATCAACTCACTCGGCTGAACTTCGTGATGAATGGTGAACTAAGTAAAATTTAAACTCTTGCATAATTTAATTGTTCGTTGGAGCCTCATAAAATTTTTTTCACAGTACTGTGCATTAGCTTTTGAGTTTCGTAACTGCCATACATAATCGTGGAATGAATGCGAGGAGTATGCGTGAACTGGACTTGAGTTTAATTCCTCAACAGCTTGAGAAGAACTTCTCTTAATCTCCCATCATTCGCAAAGTTTACGAGCTGCAGCGCCAGCGCATTTCTTTGCGATCACTCTGCATCCTGGAGCAGAGAATCGTTCATGGAGCATTCGAAATCTCGTCAATCTCGTCAAGACCGGCCATTTGACTCGCTTGTTCGCTAAGCAGGTTTGATGAAAGTGTATTTGCTTTCGAATTTACTTTACGTTCTGGTTTTCCACTCGTCCATCTTCCGCTTCTTGCAAAGTATTGACGTTTTTTTCTTTCACTTTTAACTTTCCCATCATTTTTGAAGTCACTTCTCTGACCGCTCTTCGGAACTAAGCTGGGGTCTCGGCGTGTGCCAGAGAGCTTCTTGTGCTCCTCAATAATTGAAGCCTTTGATTTCTCCGAGTGTGACCCACAGAACTAGTTTCACAGCAGCACGCATCACTGTGTTCCAGCCTCTAGAACATCCCTATCATTAGCTGCAATTGCTGTTCGGCTGAGTCGCTTTTCATGCCTATACTTGCATCTCAGATAAGGCAGAGAGGAAGGCACCGCAGATGGGCGGGGCATGCCGCATAAATATGGCTTCACGGAAACTGAACAAATGGTCGTTGGCCTAAATTGAGCGGCAATAGAAGGCCGACGTAGAGAACGAAATTACAGAGTACGTTCAGAAGTATGATGGAGGTTGAAAAACCAAACTGTACGGTAAATAAACTAATGGCTAATTAAAGGATAATAGCGAAGAACTGTGCGGATGAAATTACATGAGGAGGATGTAATAAAAGCTAGCGTCACGGTGAGCGCACATGTGGCTGCTGGCGCAGGAAGAGCGGCTGCAGATTGAAGAATTCAATTCTTAAGCCTGCTGAGAGCAGTGCAGTGTATTGGTTGAGTGCAGACAACTGTTGGAGACTTTTTGGCAGGACGCGGGCTTTGTGAAGCAACGAGAGGGGCAAACATGAAAATTTACATTGGATCACGCATATACATTTCAACTCAAAGAACATGCAAAATTCATCGAACTAGCTGCATCAAATCGAGTAAATGAATCTAAATTTCATTTTATTCAAACATCGTTCACAAGGGCTATGCGTTTCTGTTGACATCAATATGTGTAAATAAACTGCGATGCTGTTCTTAAATTCTTGGAGCTTCAAAATAGTGCTAAATCAGAAACACGGTGACAAGAATTACTATCGAGCGTTTTTCGCTCAACTATTTCAGTTTTGGTGAGGTTGGCAGGCAGTGTGCTTGCAGTCCAATACTCGAGGCATGTACAGACCACACGTCAGCTCACAGAGGCTAACTTCGGGAATTCTTTCTAAACTGTAGTTCTCTACATAAAAAATATGTCGCTAGGGAGTGCATAAAATATTCTTTTTGCTCGAGGGAAGGCGTGGAGATTCAAGAGTCACAAAAAAGTCAAGTTTTGTATTTTCAATAATGATGAATTTGGAATGCTTTTCGTAACATTTTACTTTACAACTCGAAGTCAGTTCTTCTCACAGCGAAATGAATTTTGATTTGAATATGAAGCATTATGCTGTGTGGGGACATGAATGAAGTCTCCATGCGAGAGTCATGCGCCACAACATTAGGTGTAGCAACTACTCTTACCCTCACGCAACGAACAGGCGACAGCCAGCCGAGCTTTCTCCTTAAATGCTTCCGTGAGTTTCAGAGTGGAAAACCTTTACTTCAAGCGAGCAATTGTGGAGATGTTTCGACATTCCTGGAGTCAGGGTCATCTCAAATGCAAGCATAGACCTCCTTAAGATTCCTCTAATGTACTCATGTTGCTAGGTGAAGGTGGGCGATCCAAGCCTTGTGGGTCCCTACCACTACTTTGCGCTAGTCTCTTGAGCTTTGGCTGGACAAAATAATTGGAACACCTTTTGGGCCGAAACAGGTGTTCCTGGGAAATGATTGTTTGCTAAAAACATACTCCTCTTTCCTTCCTGTTGCGCATTAATTAAACGCATGTTAAGTCCATGCTTCATGCAAAACAATCTTCCATCGATACTGTGAGAGCACTGACTCCAAATTTCCCTCTCTCACACAAACCACAAATGCGCAATTTTGGGTAATCGTGGCGCGAAGCTCAGATGTGACTCATTTTTTACACTCTTCATTGATACCAGTGCCATATTTGTAGAGCGTATCGGTACCCTGTTTTCTTCAATCAGAGCATCCAGAAAACAATTGCTGTGGGCTCCACCGCGCGTCACTAGAATTAAACATTTTGAACTTTGTGATGTCGATGCTCAGCTCATTGCTGCACCAATAGGGTTCACTTTTTCAACAATGCCTTCAATGATGTAGGTTTTCTTTGACTACTTCCGCACGTGAGTATGTCGTGAGATACGTTGAGAGAAGTAAAAACCAGCGATTTTTGCTCGCTCATATTGCTCCATAGATAAATGCTTCTTGGCATACGCTTCTCAAAAGATTTTTGAATTTGGACCAAGTTGATACAAATTATCATAGTTTTCATTTTCTAAGCACCTTGTAGTTAGTGCCAGGGAAAATTATTGTTACCTACTCTAGAGACGATGTCCATTTCATACGCCTAGCTGGGTCGTGTGAGAATTATGGGTATGGTGTTTATTTCCCGACCAGATGAAAGGACAGACTCGTACTGCAGGGCCTCAAGCCCTGTGCCGTTTCGCATGAAACGAGCGCGCAAGCCACCAGGCCGCTGTGAAATTCTTTGAACCTCCGTTTGGTCGAATCCGGGCGTCAAATATTCTGTGATCCTCCTTACAATCTTTGAGTATACTTTGGCCACACTATTATAGGTTGTTTTGACTTTCTCGTTTTGTCCCAGCAATGTTGAAAATGTTATAGTTGGCATTGTACAACGATCCGATTCATCTGTTTGAATCAGGTGAACTTTTTTGTGCCAAAGCTAGTAGCATAGAAAGTTTAATATTTGTGTTATTGAAAAATCTTTAATTTTATCCGAGCCAGTTATTTAGCTTACCATTTGATCCGAAAAGTGTAAGATTGCCTCTAATATCAACCTCGCAGTCTAAAACGCAAATTAATTTGGATCTACCCGTTTTACTTTCAACCATAATCCCTCATTTCACTAGTTCCAACGTTTGTAAGCTCAAATTTCAATAAGGGAGTGCACTAACTAGAGTGTTTTTAACAACAACACATCACATGCACAATGTTTTCTCGACCACGTGTAATTAAATCCACTGTTAAAATCAGACCAACGCAACGAAGGGAAGGCATTTTCTACGTACTTTCCTCCCAACCATTTGTTTCAAAAATTAACTGGTATAAGTATTACGATCCCAAGTGTAGATATCAAGTCATGGTCTAAATTTTGAGATATTTGAAAGCATTTTTCGCTCATATTGAAACATTTGAACGTGCGACGTAGTTCATTGGCAATTTTTACTTTCCAACGCTCGTGTGTGCATTAAGACGAAATCATTTTCGGTTATTAACTTTTCGTATTGTTCCAGCTATGCAGCAAATATTATGGACTTATGATCCAATATACCAACAAGAGTGTTATACCACCCCAACAAGAGTGTTTTCAACTATGTGTCACAGGGATTTTGTTTTGTTTTCTTAGTTACTCGCATTCATTTTGCATTTTCAAAACCAAATTAATTACCGCAAAGAAAGAAAGGATGTTGATGTGAGGGGGTTTTGGCATCTTCTTTTTTTTTGTTCTTATTAAAACAGTTTTAAAAAGGCCACGGATTCCACGAATGTCATCACTTTAAAGAACAGCATTTTTTTAATCTTTTTATTCTGGTCTCAAATTGCTCTCGATAGCTTTGTGTGGAAAACTCTTACCTTTTTACTCCCGCGAATACATTATGACAACACTATTTTGGATGTTAACTTTTTGTACGGTTCCACTTATGTTGAAAATGTTACGGCGAGCAATGTATAACAATACTTTTTATGTCTTTGACTCCGATGAACTCTTTGCGCCAGTACTATTAGGGCAAGTAAGAAATATCATAATCATTTTCTGTTTTGTAATAGTGAATATTATATTTTTTCCGAGCTCACCACCTGGCATACTGTATGATGCGTCAGTGTGAAAAATTGCCCAAAATCCCGATTGTCGACCTCATAGTTCTAGACACAAAATAAATTAAATCTGTTCATTTTACTTCTAACATCAATCCCTCACGTTCGTATCACTGGCTCCTATGTTCTTATGCTCGTATTTTCAAAACGAGTCCGCACTAACGAGTTGGTTTTTCAGCAATGCGTCACATGAATTATGTTTTCTTAGTCACTTGTATTTAAATGCATTACCAAAATCTGACTACCGCAACGAAGAGGAATGCATTTTTTTCGTGCTTTTCTTCAAATCCTGTTTCAAGTATTATCATGGATATTACGAAAACCATGTATAAATAGCAATTAAGGATCTAAATCATTTGTTTCAACACTTAACATGGGTATTACAAAAACCATGTATGAATGGCAATTAAGGGTCTCTATGCTAAGGTATTTGAATACGTTTTTCGCTTTTATTTTCAATGCATGTGCGCACTAATGAAAGTGTTTTTCAAATGAGCGTCGCGAGGATCGTGTTCTCTTAGTTACTTATATTTAAATGCACTTTAAAAATCAGATTAGGCAAGGAAGGGAACTCATTTTTGTTGTGCTTTTCTGTCAATCATTTTTTGTTTCAAAATTTTACACGGGTATCACGATACCAATGTGTTATTATCAGTTAAGGATGTTAAGGCTAAGGCGTTTTAAAAACCAATGTTTCAACATCTCATGTTTGTACTTTGTTGGAAATAAATGTTTTTCTTTCCTTCTTTTCTTTCGAGTGAGAAAGAAGAGATTTCCTGTTGGATGCTTTTACAATACATCGAACATCATCATGCTGACTGTGAACTACACATTTCTTTGTTAAATTTCATTATACATAGTCCGTCTTAGCTCGATGTCAACGTAGCGCAATAGTCTTAGTGTTTTTTCATAAAGTGTTCTTCTAGGGAGCTTTTGCTTCGCGTTGTGAATTTGCTGTGATTCTCGGTGCAGTAGCTCTTAAACGCATCCATGTTCAGGAGTTCATCTCGTTTGCTCACGCGTCCCTCACACTGCCCTTAAAAAAGGCGCTACGCTTGAGGATTCAAAGGAAATATCCACACCCGCGCTTTGTACAGGGTGGCGCATAAGTTAGTTTACCATTTTAAAATGGAATGTCTTTTTTGCAATAAATTAGTTTCGATTTTTCTTTTGAGCATTATAAAGTTACGTCGTTGGAAATTTAAATATGAATAAATTCACAACCGAAGAGAGAGTGAAGATAATTGAATTTTTTTTGAAAATGGACGCTCAATTATTGGAATATAGTGTACTCTAGAGATTTGCTAGTAAATTTTGTTCGAACGTAAGAGAAAAGATGTACATAAATAAACCTCGAACTATCCTACAACTTAAAGCAAACATTCACCATTCATCACGAAGTTCAGTCGAGTAAGTTGATGAGTATCCGCAGACACGTGCACTTACTTTCAACCAATTAATTATACTCGCACGTACTTCATATAATGAGATAACAGACTAACGCACAAGTGCCGGATATTACTCTAAAGTTACGACTTTTTGTTACTCACAGCTGTTGGGGGCTTCACATACAGGAGGAATTTCGTTCCATGCAGCCTCAGATGCTAAGAACTGTCATGGAAAATGCTTTACAAAGAGCTCGTGTTTGCGAAGCTTAAAATGGAGGCCATTTACGTGACATTATTTTTCATACATCAATCAAAATAAAATTCTGATCTTTAAACTAAGTAATAAAAAGGAATTAAGTACACTCCTTTACAAAAAAGATATTTTAATTTAAATAGTAAAGTGGCTAATGCGCTACCCTGTATTTGGTATGAAATGAGAGAATATGACGGTCGAGGCAATGAACGAATGTTCAACTTGATTCACTGTACCTGATAAAGAAGGGATAAGGCTTCATATATTACTGCACTGTATACTGATCCTCGGGTGTATCTCTGATCCTAAGGTGTATGCTGATCCTAGGGGCTGCCAGTTATTTTTGCCGTTCTTCTGCTGTTTTCTGAGGATATTGTGTGGACGATAATGAGCGCCTTTCAAGGCCTCAGTTGTTTGAGCACTTGCTCGTCAAATAAAGATCTTTTAGTTCTAAATTAATGCGCATTTATTATTATTATTGACTGAATAAACTGAACACAGGCCTGGTGCCATCCATACTCGTGTGTGGCGGCTGCCTCTTGTAAGAAGGCGGCTCGCTCTTTTTGGTGTTGTTTGTAGTATTGCCCTTTCTCATCGATCTCATGTTGTGCCGTTTCTTTTTTTGTAGGCGATAAACTTGACAGCTAGTGAATTAGTTGGGCCCGCCAGATGTCACGAAATGTATCCACCTAATGATACTTTACGTCACTGAAATCTCACACTAAAATAAGCATCATGTGCAATACCCGGTCAGCAATGACTGACGTCTCATGTACGGCTCAGGGACGAGGACACGACTCTGCCACTCGGCATATCATGATGAGGATGGTCGCAAAATCCGTTTCTGGTTGAACCAACAGCATCATATGTGTTGTATAATGGTGAGCGTTTGGCGGTAAAACGTTCCTCATGAATCTTTAATTGTTGCTCTGATGGGTGTACATTTTTTGACTAATTTGCACTGAACTGCGAATTCTAATTATATGACTTTGAATACTGATACGCAAATGCTGACTAGGTGTTTACTGAAAATTGAACTATAAGATATTCTTAACCTCGCCAACACAACTTGAGCCAGGAGGGGACAACGGAATATCAATGTGATGCAAGATCAAAATAATCGCAGTGAAAGAATCTCCACATGTAACGAACCGTTTATCTAAAACGGCAAGGAAAGTAAACATTTCTAATGAGTAAAAACATATTGATATCAGTGTTTTATCTGTTTCGCATCGAACCTAGGGGCATTTGCCAGTAGACATATAGTTGATGCTTTGTAAAACAGGAAAGGCTTTGCTTGGACTTCACACACCCATGCACCTCAGGAGCAAATGCTCTTATTTAGCTTATAGACGCATTTCTTTCTGAAGCACAATTAAACAAGACAGTAGTACGAATGAAGTACGTGGTAACGAAACTTGACATGTCTGAAAACAATAGAGTTTACCACCCTCGTAATTTTCTTAGTATGTTCGAGTTAAAATGGACCAATTTATTTCACTTCCAATTGAATATTCGGAGAACAAAACATATTAATACATAACGTCCCATAACAGAGTTAATGGTACATTGTACGCATTGTTTCATACCGGTCGCCATGATCTACTATACAATTACCTTACCATTGAAGAGAAGCAGGTAAATGGATATCCTGTGACGCAGACGGCTTAGATCTCACGTTGTCTGCACAGTAATATTCCACGTTTAGTATTGCTGGTCAGTGGGTGGTATTATGCTGGGCACTGTGTAGTACTGGACGCCGCGCTCTACTGGACGCCGTGTTGTACTGGACACTGTGTAGTACTGGACACAACTCAGTATTAGATGTTGTGCTCTATTGGAAACTGTGTGTAGTGTTGGACCAACCAAGGATTCCAATCAGCATGTGTGCATTTTTCAGCCAACTGATCAATAATTGCGTAGGAAGGGTGTTGACTGACATTACTTCCCCGCGCTGTGCATTTGCTCCTCAACTCATTTAATGGCATAAATGTGCGCCTGCTCACGATCAAGTTTTCTATATCTTGCTGAAGCCGGATGAGGTGTTTTAAGTTAATATGGTAAAGAAAACATGCGAAAAATGAACAATCTTCATGCAATAGCTATGGCCGGCTTCAAAATACCTTTAGTGTTTTTGGTGGTCCACACCAAATTTGCTTCAAATTACCCCCGATGTTTTTGGTGGCTCGTTGTCGTGAAAACGTTGCGTTAGAAGTCTTCCTGACGACAGGCCCTGCGACAGAAAATAGCATCATTTCTAGCAAGATTGTTGCGAGCAGCACACACGCACAAGGGGCAAGACGGAGGCGTGTGGGCGGCTCTGGCAAGACCTCAACGCTGCATAAGGCGTAACGCTGTCGTGCTCGCTGCGGCCACTGACGCATGCGGCCCGGCTGGATGTGAAGCCATGCCCTCCCTCAGTCCATCAGCTCGCCAATCTAAAGTCTTGGTCACAAGTTCATCAGAATATGCGTAAAGCAGAATGGCTTGCCGTATGTTGCAGCTACGCGCGCACAGAGCAGCAGATTTAATTACGCGAGCTTGCATTGAAGCCGAGACTTTACGGAGGCCCTCATCTCTTGGAGTTCGCTGGGGCTCCGTGCTGAATGGTGCTGAGGCAGCTCGGTGGAGACCGCGGATTTTCAAACTGTTCACGTCGTCGTAATTGCACAGTCTGTAGCGATCCTTCCTCTGTTGATTTGAACAATCTTACGTTCTGTTCTTACTGGCCACAATCATCTGGTTTAGTTATTTTAGCTGACTTTTGAGGAAATGTCTGACAATCCTGTAGACGTCAATGTTTGAAAATCTAGCCCCAGGTATCTGGTAGGAATGACATGAGAACTACTCGCTCAGTGATAATTTTTAAGGATGATATGTCAGCAGGTACGTATTTCATGAATCATTAAATGTCGCAGTCACTGGGTAGATGTTGCATCAACGTCTTTTGTGCGCGAGTTCCGTGTGCGGGCCCGATAGCGTATGAGCCTTTGTAACCACCTGACTCCTTAGAAGGCTTTCCTAGTCCTCGCTGGCTTCCCTCCTATACCTATGGTATAACTACATGGTTTCAATTGCTTGCCTAATTTCCCTATGGAGCGTTTACGAGCTCAGAATTGTCAATACTCTATTTTCAATTTACATAATTTGCAGGGGGAAAATGTGAGCAAGAATGAAGCAAACAGTAAATGTTTCTATTGGTTATTGATAGAACATCTCATTTCAATCTTAATGTTATCATATTTTTTCTGTGTAGTTTCACGCAAGTAGAGCTTATTTTCCATCATTTGCTCGGTATTTGCTTCTACTTCAGCGGAAATTTACAGGGTTGACGTGACAGGGACGTAGCAACGTCGAGGGCCTTTCCGTCTTTAAAAATCAGACAAAAAATGTCTCGCAGTCCCATTGTACAGGAAAATAGAGGTCGAGTGTCTGATCGAGGTAGATTAAGATAAATTTTTACCGTTATGTAGCCGCTTCCGCATTTAAAAACGTCAGCTGAGCACGAAAATGTGACGCAATGGTCGTGTTCATTGTGAGCTTTACGTGGAAACTGTAGCGCTCCATTGCATGAGCGTTGTGAGTGGCGCAATGTAACCCAAATTATTGGTTCAGCGCGGCACTTCTCTGGCATGTGTTCCCTGGTGCGCCTGTCCTTGTGGCGCGTGTTTTGTTAGGCCTTCTCGTTGATTTTTATTCCGAATCCATGTAGTTGAGTGGCAACGTGTGTAGAGAAGCTAAGGTGAAGTTAACAGTAGTCGTGTACTCCGATGCACGAGCCTCCACTGAGGTGTACTTTTGCCTTGATCGGGCCTTCATCCATTTACCTTGATCAGATCATCATTAATTTGTGCTGATCAAGTCTTCATTCAATTTCCTTGCTTATGTCTCATTCATAGCTTGAATGTAATTTAATTCGGTTGCCTTGATCTACATATACATGAATACACATCTAAACCTACAGCCACTTACTTACTCAGGTGTGCGCAGTTCTACACTTCGATGCTTTAATTGTTTTCAACCAGGCTCCAATTGTGATATGCACACTCGCTTCCTTACTTCAAATTCGCTGCACAAGTCCTCAGCCTTCAATAATTCAGGTCATGTCATAAGTTCACTTTGACCAGACACGTGATAGCTGCAGTGTGCTTGCATTCATAGTAATTTATTAAGCAGTTTATTCGTGTTCGTTGGCTTAAGCATAGCTCGCTAATTTGCGTATGTTGAATAACTGCCTCAATAATTATTGAATTCCATATTAATTCCTTTCATTGATTTTATTCCAGGTTTTTCCCTTCTTTCATTTTTTTCACGCACAGAAATGATTTTTCTGGTGTGAAAATGAATCACGTGTTCTGCACTCTGCGCACGTGTTCCGCAAATTTCGCCAGTGCTACTCAACCTTTCAATCTAAAATGAAATAGTTAATTTTTTGGGACTTGTAGCGATGTCCAAAAAATCCATAAAAACTTTGAAATGTCAAAAATGTCTAAGCTAATACAATTATAAAATTTGTAAATTGTACTTAAAGCGATCCCCTACATATTGCATCACACTCGAAAGAGCATCTAGGTGTACTTCCTATGCGGTACGAAAGGTTTTGACAGCCACGCTTATTGTTTCTTAAGTCAATATTTAAATTGTATCGATATATTGGGATATAGATTAAAAGAATCTAACGTGATGTGAGTGATATTCCGGTGCACCATGAGAGCTCCACACTCCGCTGGAAAATAAAACAACCTCATGAGGCACTGCTGAAGCAGGGGCTTGCTGTAGCCATAAGACCCTTGAATTTTAGTTGATCACCAGACTTGAAGATGAGGACGTTTTAAAACGGAATTACTGCTAAAACTGCTCAAGTTATGTCATGCGTTGTATCTGCGGCTGCATACCGTCATTAACGCGTTACAAGCCCTGGTGAAACTGATTATTATTCAGTAGGCCACTCCTGCTAGCTACTGCCAGTGCAGGGGGATCAGTTTAACGTCGAGCGAAGCTTCATTTCTGCATGGGGTAGGCCGACACACCGCTCAGTGCGTCTGCTCCAGAAGCGGGGTAACGGAGTGCTTTTGCTGCAGCTGCACTCGGAGACATGCGTTAGGTCAAAGCGAGTAGCATCTCACACAGCAGTCAGTGCTGCAGCAGGTGAAATGAAGAGCTGCAGCAGCACCTGATGTGAGTAGCTGCAGCCAGGCCTGATATTAAGAGCTGCAACAGCAGCTGATGTGAAAAGCTGCAACAATAGCTGATATTAAGAGCTGCGACAGGAGCTGATATTAAGAGCTGTAACAGGAGCTGATATTTAGAGCTGCAACAGGAGCTGATATGAAGAGCTGCAACAATAATAGCTGATGTTATGAGCTGCAACAGGAGCTGATATTAAGAGCTGCGACAGGAGCTGATATGAAGAGCTGTAACAATAATAGCTGATGCTAAGAGCTGCGACATGAGCTGATATTAAGAGCTGCAACAGGAGCTGATATTAAGAGCTGCGACAGGAGCTGATTTTAAGAGCTGCAACAGGAGCTGATATGAAGAGCTGAAACAGGAGCTGATAAAAAGAGCTGCGACAGGAGCTGATATGAAGAGCTGCAACAGGAGCTGATTTGTAGAGCTGCAACAGGAGCTGATACAAGAAGCTGCAGCAGGGGCAGATAGAGAGCGCTAGCACGAGGTCCCGCCAGAGGCGCCATGATGCAACACTCCCCGCAACAGCGCTGAGAGCGAGCTTATCGCGGCCCCGGGCGCCTCTAGTGTCATCATCGGGCAATGGCATCTATCAAATGCTCTTTTCTCTGGCCTTGGGGGCGACCTTGTTCAAACCAGCGATTCTATGATGGCTCGTTCTGTCGCTGGGAGACAGGCGGTGTTAGGTATCGAGGGTGCTGACATCGCATTCATTGAACAGGATACGTTGCTTTTCATTTCAATGGAACTGTTGGATAAATTAATCTTTCTTGTTACCACGAAGCACGGAATAGGAGAGCATCTCAGTGATATAGATCAGATCTGTCTACAAGTCTACACGACTGTTCAGGCAGACCGAACCTGTATTCTGCCTGATTGAACCATGCGGCGCGTGTGTTTAGAGAGCGAGGTCCCCGCGAGAGGGCTCTCGATACGACCACCTATACTTCATACAAAGGACTCGTCATGAAATGACCTTTCCCCTCATTCCCTGAGTTCTATGGAGTTCCTGCAACCAACAATTTTCGGTCTGGAAATTACAACTTTAGCAGAGCTCACCGCTGACAATGGAACAAAATCTCAATTGAGATCATCATCGCGTCATCAAATGTACGATGAGGGCGAGATTCTGCCCGGGTCACGGTTCCCGCACATGGGACACTCTCACTTCGTAATTTGGGACCCTCTCTCATCAGTACACAGACGCCAATTATTCTTTTGTTGTTGCGATGTTGTCAAGTTTTGTTTCGAAGTTTCCACCGCTATCAACGTTGGAGGAAACTCTTGCGCTAGGTCAGAAGCGAACTCAGAGCTTGCGGCGTGAGTGATAAGCACTGCAAGGGGCATATTTTTATTCTCAAACATTACTGCTCAACTGGCAGAGAAGTTCGTGATTGTTGAAAATTTTATCTCATTTCGTTGTGAATGAAGACGTAACTTGTGAGTTTCTTCTCTGGCATTTTTTCCACTTGAACAATTATTTCAGATATTTTATTTTCCATTTCGAGAGTATGTAATCCCTATCGTTTTACGGGATTCAGTTCGCGTTTGGTGACTGCAAAAAAATACACTTTTAATGAGTCTTCTCATGCCTAATAGCACTGCTACCGTGTACTTGTTTCGAGTTTACTGTTAGCAGTTAGCGGGATTCTATTTTATTATATTGCCGCATCACTTGTGGCTGGATTTACTGCAGGTATTTCAGCGCAACCAAGAGAAGCGTGCTCCACTTACAGTGTGAACCAGACAGTTTTCCCCGCAGCCCTCGGCCAGTCATGAAGGAAAAACAAGTGTCCCACGTCCCTTACCTCATAACGGTTACTCAAGATTATGTAAGTGGAATATTGTGTCGTGCCTTCAAGCCCTCGGTCTTCTTAATGTGTATCGACGTTTTTCTAAACTAGGCTCTTGTGCTCATTTCATAATAGTGCAGTACATAACAGCTCATTTGACTATAATACGTCGAGTTGTATGGAATCATTTTGTGCGAACCTCGACTTATGAGGTTAGTAATTATTCCCGTTATTCCCATTCATCCATGATTTGATCCAAGCATTGCATTAGTTGGGTGGCTGAAATAAATTTCCCTCCAAGTCAGCTGAGATCCTTATAATATACGCTCGTGTAACTCAAGGATCAATTGCATGCGGGTATTGAAAAGAACTGACCTTGACGTTCACAAAATCTAATATTTTGAGGCCTCAATGCAACATGAGAGGAGCAATAAATTCTGTAAGTTGTTCGTAGAAAACTTTAACCAAGTACGGACTTCTTTCATTTTGAAACTCGCACTGTCGTTCTGATTGTCATGAACCTTTTATTCGCATCTGGTGCATTTCACTTTTGAAAATACAACAACTCTGAGTTATGAATTGAAACTCTCGCTTCACGAATCATTCAAGCATGAGTAATTCTCAACCCGAGAAATTCTAAAGCGCTGCTTAGAATTCCGAAAAATATTGAACGGTAATTGTGACCGCAGAGAAACTTTACAATTGCCTCTCTATCATCAAAGAAAAATTAAAACGGCCATTCGATGGTCTAAGAAAATCTGAAATTAATACTTTACAATCAAAAAATGGTGTAAGGCAGCTGCTTCTAACTCAGCCATGTGTTGGGGCTGCCTTCAACTTTCCGCAAATTCAGCACCCGGAAGCAAACGAAATTTCTCTGACACGTGCAAATGCTGTTCGAAAATCGTTCAAAGCATGCATTCCTCTGATACAATAAACGTTTCCTAAAAGCCAGGCTGTGAATTTGTAGGTTTTAAACGGATGTAATGAAAAAGTTGAGAGTTTTTGTAGGAGCTCAATGTAACTTCAAGTGATTAATCGAAAGAAATGTTAGACATGATGATTTCACATCTCTAATTCGTTTTCAAAGGAGATGTACTGAAACCTTGGTAATTCTTAATTACAATGAAGGAATTCATGATGAAAGATCTTCCATTTCTAAAAGCATTGAATCTTATAATTTCTTATTGTTAATAAATTTCATTCGAGTCATTAATTTAAAATGTAATGTCAAATTGTGTTATATGATTGCCCCACATCAATGGACAATTTTAATTATCTTTTAGTCTAGTCACAGATAATTTTACGTACAATTTTTAAACTTATTCGTACTTTAATCTTTAGGACACAAAAAACTTTTCAGATGGAGGTAAGTGGTCTCCTACTCTTTTCATGGACATGGCACTAAATAATGGCACACGATGTACGTTTCATGCCAATCTAACATCGCGTTTGACACTCCGACTCACAACGATGTGTCCGGCCACATCATTTGGTGAAGTCCGCCACTGCCTGGGCCGCGTCGTGTCGAGGGTGTGAGCAAAAATTTGACTATCGAGCGTGAGATTACTTCGCACTTGTGAGTGCGATATAGTAATAGATCCCGTACCAAAGTGAACGCCAGTTCTCATGAATGGAAGGGAAAACCCACAAAAAGAAAACTCGTTTTTACATCATGTGTTTAGTGCTAGCAATCCAACGGTGAGATATTTGATGGCGAACATGTGTCTGACAAAGCATGATCGCGCATAAAGTGCGGTATTTGTAGCTTCCGGGAGCTATGTATTTCTCGCGAGGTGACAAAGTGAGGTTGCGGTGGAGTGTCTGCACAGGATCTCCGCTCCGCGACGCTCTGTAACAACTGCACGCAAGAGGGTCTCTGCGATATCAACACTGTTGTTTGCGCCTTAACAACTGAAGTGACGGCTCCTGCAGCCCTCTTAGTGCTACTGACTTAGATCCCCTGCTATATTTGCTGATTCAACGACACTCTAGCAACACGCCTGTCTCATGAAAATACATTAGTCGTAAAATGGCCTGGTTTTTCACAGCATGCTCTCAATGGCGCAAGTTCGGAGAATGTCTGTAAATCTGCGTTCATTCTGAATAAACTATCGCTGCTCGACTCATTATCTTCTGACTGTAACTTCAAAGTCATTTCTATTGAGTTTCAAAACATTACCTTCTTTGGTTACTTTTTTAGAGATCCCTTATTTCAAAGGTCTGCTTATGTGCATACCGGCCATAACAATACATCTATATTTTCATCCAAGAAGGTACACCACTATGCTACCACGGCCTGCCGCACCAGCCACAGCCTGCAGCTTTACCTTGAAATTCTCCAGCCAATTTCAGTTAAAAATCAGCAAATTTCAAACATTTTTTATACGATATTTTTGCCCTAAACGTAAGGGTATATAGTGTTACAATATTTTTTCTCTTGTAATTCAATGTTTCCAAAAACAATGAAATTTTTCGAGAACTCTAATGGTCGATTTTACACCAGGAAAACTAATTATTTGTCCTGAAATCCGTGTGAAATTTATAGAAATTTTCCAAATCCGCAAGTTGAATTTCAAGTTTTTCTAAGGGCAAATTAGACAGAGAACAACCTAAAAACCGCGCTTCAAGTCTGTGCCAAATTTTGAGTTGCTGTTTGCCTGCTGTTAGAGTTGCCAAGTCATCACCGGCCGGATTTGAGCAATAATGTTTCTAACCTGCTGCGCCGTGACCTACCGAATGCTCTTTTCGAACGGTCGCACGTGTTGCGTGCTCCGTTGTGTCTACTATTTCCAGTCTCCAGACCGGGCTGCAAAAGCCTACTAGCAATTGTGTGTTGTAGTAAAATGAAGCCGTGTTTCTATCATGTCATAAATTTTGTGAATTATGTATGTATCGTTGATGGCTTGCAATTTCATGCATTGTAAATTTTTGTAAATCATCTGACATAAGCCATATTGTCTCAAACCTTACGATCGTAATAATAAATCATTTCTTTACACGTGAAAGAAGTTCAATATGTTGTTTAACAAGAGACTACCAAGTTACAAGCGATGAATAGCAATAATTCTTTTTCTTTGCGCTTAACATTGACAGATTTGCAGGTGAACTCTTTAGACTACCCAGAGCTAACTGATATAAGTATTGCTTCCGGTAGACAATGTACAAAAATTCTGGATAAATCCTAATATTACTTAAGGCAGATATACAGAAATAATTTTGAGATCCCAATACTTCCTACGTCAGCTCAAGTAGACTTAATCGAGATGAAGTATCTTCAATTTGGATTAAGGTGCTTGGAAATTTGGAGAACAGGAATTAGCTATAAAATATTAATTTCATCATAAGGAGAACAAGTCATCTAGGAAACCGAGCAGCTCAATCCTCTGCAGCGTGGCAATCCTGCCCATCGTTCGGTCGTGCTGAAGGAAAAGCTTTGCTCGGGCATCATCCGGTGACAAGTTCCAGATAACATGAGTAAATTATGAGGTTCATAAAAACGCTCGCTTCTTTCACTTGACGCATACTTCGGACAAACTTTCACGCACCTTGCGAAGGGGGAATGTATAAAGTATTCGTGCTGTAAAGAATATGTGTAGTTGGGATGTAAGTACTCTTACAGTAAAGAATATCGGCAGTCGGTCTTTTCAACTCTGCCATGTTTTATCTATCATGGAAATGCACAAATGATTAGCATCTGTGATTTTCTGTCCATTAAAGGCAAGTGAGAGGTTCTTTATTGCTAACATATTAGGTAAGTTATTTTTTGGTATCCCGAGAGTACCGCGAATGAATATTTTCATGCAAAATTGGAGCTTTGTGTAAGCTTTACCATTTGTTTTATGGTAAAAATTAAGTAAATTCTAGCGGTGCTACATCCCGATCGGCTCTGTTGCTTTAATGAGAGAGGTCTTAGAAGACATCATTGAGCATCACGGTAGGTTGCATCTCTGAGCTTTTTGGTCTCTCTGGTGAATTTTTGCGCTCTCCGCAGACGAGCCTACCAAGGAACTCGCTGCGTTAGCCTCGACATGCTCCTGCACACATCGCACGCTCTGTCCCCCTCACTACTGACCCCATGACTAGCTAGTGAGCCGCAACTCCATCGTTCTGCACAGAGCTCTTTGGAAGGGGAGCAATAATATGCATGAAACGGTAGCGTTTAGTTAGCTGAATTAGTTCATAGATCCGATCAAATGCAATAGAAGGTTATGGTATGTTGTTTTCATATATATATACGTAAATATATACATATATATATATATACCCATAGTTCGCACGTTGTACGAATTATCATTCTTTTATTTCAAACTCACTGAGTATTCAAGTTTAATCTTTTAAAGTTTTGTCAGTGTCTTGGTTGAAACTGGAACGCATGTAAACGCAATCTATAGCGTGGTTTGAAAATTGAGCTTCGAAACTCGTTCTCGTCCTCCAAAGCCTCCCAAAAAACTGAGCCAAATTCCTGTCGCTAGAGGCCGCATGAGCCCAAACTTCTCTGTGACGTCAGCACCCACACCGCGACGCGCGGGTGTCCGCTGATGTCGGAGGTGTGCTCACTCCGCTACATCGTCTACCTCGCTCCGCTACCGGTGCAGGACTCGCGTGTTACCTTCAACGATCCGCCATTGTTCAGCTGTTACGCTGACCAGCAACGCATCTCTCTGAATATCCTTTATAACGTTATGACGATGCAAATGATAATGAAATCCTCGCACGCTCATTTGGAGGATGGTACTTTGAGAGCGTGTCAAACGTGATCACATTACTTAGAACGTGGTCACATTCCTAGTTGCCCTCCTCATAACCTAAGCTAGGAGGACTCAAATATTATCATCACAAACTTACAGACAGCCGTGAGACCTCATTTTGCTATTGTGGAACATGAAATTGTGCGCTTCTATGCCATCTTCGCGCGCTGGAAAGCCTCCAGCAACACCCAGCACGCCGCACAATCTGGCGTTTCATGCTACTCCCTACTTACTACACAGTTGTCGCAATGGTTTGCAGATATTCGCGTAGTCTCTCTCTCTCCCCTCCCCCCTGAGACGAGGTGCGAGGTGCAGCAAGGCACGGTAGCGGGAGCAGCTGCGTCGTGTTCCTACGCTGCTTTCGCCCGATAAGCTCACTTCCTCAGCGCTCCTGCTGCTGCTGCTCGTGCCGCTCTTCTGCTCGCATCATCGTCACTCCTGGTCGCTTGTTTCGGTGTGTTGTAGTCTAGTGAAGGCAGTCTTTGGCGTATTCAATTACCTTTAGATAATTAAAGTAGCGTTTGCCCAACAACTTCGTCGACTTCCTTTGGACCTTGTGGGACTTTTTACTTCGAAGCATGTTGGTGACATCGATAATTATTCACGTTCATGCTTAATTTTATGACAAAATATTTACACACCACAGCAGGTTCTGCGAGTCCCTCTACATAGCTATTTCATTGAGACACGGAGTTTTTAGCCTAGCACCTTCTCCTCCGCAGGCTTGGAACCCTTTTCTGTGTATTGTATTTACCATTCAGAGGGTGTGAGTTGTGTTGCGCTACAAAGAGGGAGCGCGACTAAAAAATCAGCGGCAAATAGAGCACTAACATAATTTAGAATGAAAAAACAATCACATTATTGCCTATGGATGTAAATTTGAGCGGTGAGCCTCGCATGAGCGGGATAGTATGTTTAAATTAGCAAGTCATGGCCTAGGATAGAATGATAAAATTCATACATTTTCTTTGACGTGGTCGAAGCATACCAGGCATTTTGAGCAGTGAGGAAAGGCTTGCATCGGTCGGGTTAGTTTTCAAGAGCACCCAGCAGCAGAAATGCAAAGGTACAGAGTTGCTAGTAAATTTAAAAACAAACGGTGAAACCTTCATTTTGTGATAACAGGAAATTGTCTACATCTGTTGAACTTCTCTCATATTCGGATGCATTCCCAACTTTTGAGGGAAAACGCTAACAGCAAATTTGTGCGGTATTCATTGCAATTATTTGTGGTGGAGGTTAGAAAGTTTTCGTGCATTGTGAAGCACTGCACGAGGCTTGCGTTTTAGAAGCCGCTCCGCCGTCGAAGGGTACAACACCAGCAGTAGGTCCTAGCTTACCACCGCAGCTTCTAGGCCAAATTCGTTAAGGGTGTTTGCTAGAAAAAGACTGCGAGAAAAACGCTGTTTGGTCCATAATTATTTCTAAAGCGACTGCTGAATACTGGAGTCTAAGTACCATTGTAGCCCTCATGAGTGCGGTGTGGACGTGGCGTGAGGTAGCAGAAGGTTATCTTCAGTTGCACTGTATGAACGCACTCTTATGCTTGCGTTGGAACGTACGAGTTGCCTCAAGGTGTTCTGTGAGTGATACGCTATCTGCTGGGGGGTGGGAAGGACACTGTAATGGTGCGTACAATTAAGCTCTGCAGGATGTAACATGCACTACAAAACAAGAGAAAGTTATATTAGTTCCCAATTGTGCTCTTAACTCACCTGGAAGTGACGGTCTGACGTAAATAATCTGCATAACATTGTAAAATTGTTTGAGCCACTCTAAGTTTCAAGGAACAGTTAAAAGATTTTATTCAATGGTGATGGCAGTAAACTTAAAAACAAATTCATTTTCTACCATAGCACCGATATGTTAAGTGTGGCCCATTTCCAATAAGGAACTCATGCTATTAGTTCGCAGTGCTAAGCTCTACATGTAACGCCGAACGCGAAGCCAAAATTCAGACACGTAGTTGCACAAAACTTGTTTCTTTCATCAGAAGAGACGAAAAAATTCTATTTCCATGTGCTAAACTTGGGCTTAATTAGCCTGCGTCAGTTGAACTTATTTTAAAAGGTAATGTCGGGGTTGGTAGCAATAAATATTTCTATGGTCTCCAGTCAACTTCAAATGCGCTTATAATGAAAACGAACTTAGTGCCTCTAACATAAAAATAAGATGCGACCGTTCTATATAATTTCAAATCTCGCTCTGCGCTTGATAACGTTGCCTCTAAAAAGATTTTTCACACTAGGCTCCTATAGTTTTCTGTGAGACTTTTTCAGTGGATATTAACTTGAATACATGAAACATTTCTCTCGGCACTGAAAATAGAATTACTGACAAAAATTGTGGTCTTTTGTCGACGTGAAACTACCGTATAGGAATTTGCATCCAAAAGCTCATTTGAGAAAAGAAGCGCTTGCATCACACTTTGAAATAGCAGCGAGCAACAGAGCGCCGCGTGTTCATCACATCCAACTTTCGCTTACGACATCATCCGCTCGGCAGTGCGAGATTGTTTCTTGAAATGACTTCTACTCGTTGATCTTAATCAAGTTAAAGCCAAGCGAAGCAATCAGTACACTGAAAAGACTTTGCCAAGCGCAGCCAGCCACACCGCTCACAATGTCGGTGTTGGGGAGATTTCTCGGCTCTCCAGTGGCGGATCTTCGCTGGAGGCCTGCACACGCCAGGGCCAGACACGCTGTAGCAGAGATGTGTCACATTCGTCCCACAGCTGACACGGCAGGACGTGTCATATTGCCAATAAGGAGTAAATGCTCCTGACGTGTGGTGGGAATATTTTGGGCGTCACTGTAATTTACGTTGAAGTGAGTTATTAATCATATGTAATTGATATAATTACAGTTCTGATTTTTTGCTAGATTCTTTTTCTATGTTGGTGAAATTCCATTCGAATTGCGTTTTAGTTTTTCAAATACAACGTTGAAACGTATTTTTTATTTTGGTTTTGTTATGGCTTTATTATTTAGCCTTGTCAAAGAATACGTTCTGCAGAGCACAGGGATGAAACACGTTTTTCTGCGAAGGTCAATGCGGCTCATGGACAACCTTATGCATTACAACATGTCAACTGTTGAGCTTTGGAAAGTGATCGAACAAAGCAATTTGTTCCATTCTCATTTATTTCAAATGTATTTAACTTAGGTGACGCAACACAGTATTCGATGTGATAAAAAATTCAGCTCACCAATAACCCTCTTTTTTAACATGAGAACTTTCTGGAATTTTATGGCTTCGAAGTAGTTTTTGCCTTTAGAAATGAAGCATCAGATGTGGTGGTTTCTTCCAACTCGCATTCCCAGCGCTATAATGTCCAACGCTAACCACTTTTTTGGTTTTATTTGTATATGAGAAATACTGGACGCACTTATCACATTGTACTAGTGACCGTGTGTGTTTACTAAATGTTGACTATGAATATTTTCACGAGACTTGCTTACAATTGAACGTAAAAATTAAACAATGTATTTATTATTACGAGTGAAAATTCCGTGGAAACAAAAACACAACCTGTCCTTACTGACGACAGGTTGTGATATAACTACTTGTGGGCGCGACAAAGTTCAATAACTTTTAGAACATCTTATAGAAACCTTTTTCTTGGTTTATTATTTAATTCATTTTAGAACACTTAACTGAAACGAACACGCGAATGATCTACGGTTGCTTAGTGTGAGAGAATGAAAAATGAAATTAAGCTAGAAAGAACTGCTGGCAATTTCATTGATCCTTACTCTTACGCTCAGTTCACGTGGGTCAAGTCGAACTTGAGATAAGGTTCAACACCCCACGGTGCCTGTGAGGCGGCCGCTGCAACCACACTCAACCTTGCCCATGCGTTGAGGAGGACCTAAGGCTCCTCAGGCTAACCTTGCCCGAGGCTTAGACGCATTGTTGCAGTGAGGACCCGCACAAAATGGAAGCGGTTTGTGTGGCTAGCTTGCCGAGGTGTACAATGCCTGCGGCCCATTTCGTGACACTGGTTGAGGGCCTGACATCATGCAGTGCAGGTCACAGTGTGTTCGAGTTAATTATGAGCTGAAATTTGTATCGCTCTAAATTGCAAAGTTTCTTTGAATATAAATGAACACTCAATGCGGTCATTAAGTGCATTCCAAGATTTAACATTTCTTTGAAAATACCTGGAATCACTTAAACTGGACCTAAAGAACACGGAATTTTTCACTTTTATTGTTCATGTAGATATTTTAAAAAACCTTTATGGTATAACTATATCATTGGAGCGGTCCAATTAGTTCAGTCCGTGGTTCAGACGCGCTACTTTGTGCCCCTGCAGGGAGGTGCATGAGGCGCTGTGCGATGCTTGGTTCCATTGCACTACAGCCAGCTAGCGGACAGCGTAATCAAAGTTACGTATGTTCCACAACTGGAGTTCAAAACTGTGAGGGTGGATATTAATTACTAGTCTCATTAATTCATCCACATTAAGAAACGAAGGGCTCAGAGTGTAACATTCTCATAGAAATTAAAGCAAAACCACGTGTGTTGATGGAAGTTTCCCTAGGTTTGTCAATATTGCAAATCTCCTGACCCTTACATCGTACCTGTACGCGCTCCCATCGTATCGTACGTGTCATTACGCTCAAGGCTGAACACGGCGACTGTGTGTCCACATTTGGCGGAGGAGCATCGTGCTGCACACGCTGCTGTCACGCAGTGCAAGGCGAGAGTCACGCACCACGCAGGTGGTGAAACTCTGCCTGTAGCAGCTTGCACTACTGCAGGAATGCGGCTTTTCTGCCGCATTTTCTATTTTGCGGGCCGCCTGTGTGAGAAACAGCTTTCCAGTGTGAGGGCACATGGTCGCCGTGGGTGGATCCAGCTCGTATATTAACATTAGGTTTTCAGTTCATGGAGAGCAGGCGCAAGTCCGTGCAACTTCGCACGCAGCCCCACTCATTGGGAACTCGAATGGACCCAATCTAATAGGGATTCCTCCCTCAAAAAGCCCTGTGTATACTCTCCACAAGCTTCCCTCTGAGTATCGCAGATATTAAAATCTTTCTGCTCCTCAAAAGCCAAATCAGAGAAATGTTGACTTAGCGAGCTGCCGTTAATTTAACTTTGAGCACAAAGATCTGTCACTATTAAGTCCCTTTTTGTAAAAAAAATTCTACATACAATAAACTTTCCATCAGTGGAAGAATTTCAGAATTTTCTATTAAGTTTAAGATTGTTTTATCTATTTAAACGATCACAAATAGAGTAAAAATTGGGAACTAAAAAATTTGCCAATATTTCAGTTTTATTTCCCCGTCGCCTGCAACGCACTGCTAATATCGTTTATATCGCTTGCTTCACTCGAGTTAACTTCCAGTGTCAGTACATTGAACTGTCCCTGTGTCCCGGCACACTTGCCAGCCCTAGTATCGCCAGGATCGCCCCACAGCAAGTCTATTTGTTGCCCTGACCATTTTTTGCAGCGTTCGTATTTGATCTTAAGCCTCCAGGCTCTTCATGAGAAAACAAGACTCGTCTCCGCTGAACTCAATGTAGGGCGGAATCAGAACATGAAGCTTGTGATTTACAAGTTCGCCTGTCCCACTTTCTGAATTTGTAACAGAAGCTCATGAGCGGTGCCTGGAGGTGCGGACTCCGTTTTGTAGTTGAGAGAAAGTCCTGCGCCTCGCTCTTCATTTCGCTGGATCGTGACCAAAACAAAACATCAGCGGCCATTTGTGCAAGTCGAGGCTCCTCGTGAGTGCGTGTGAATCTGTTCAGCTGAATGCTTGCTTTTGTCTCTCCTTGCAGTTTCACTGTGGTTCACGAGTTGCAGTCTGAGCCGACGCTGCGCCGAGCACAGCACCGTGTTGAACAAGAAGGCTAATTCGAAGATACCTGTAAAAATTCTGGTTGAGGGTATTATTTAGGAATGAAAAAGTGACTACTCGTTAAACGAATTAAGAATTCTTCCGCGCTTTGTACGTGACAAATGTGATGTTAATGTAAATTTACCAGAAGTTTCTAATGCGAACAATACGCGATTCTTTTTTTAATTTAGAATTATGGGAGATTTTAAGTTTTGGAGGTTCTCCGTTACATCAGGGGAAATCCGTGATACGTCTGTGTCAGTTGCCATGGATGTGTGAAGACCTTCCTATTCAGAAGGATACATTGTGCCCTACATACATTAAAAACCTTTATGGTATAAATTTATCACTGGAGCGGTCTAATTTATTCAGTCCCTGGTTCAGACGCGCTACTTTGTGCCCCTGCAGGGAGGTGCATGTGGCGCTGTGCGACGCACAGAGTCTGAGTTGCACTGCAACTCCCTGCTCTCCCTTCCACCCTCAACATACAGAGGTCAATCTTGGTCCCAGTCACATTGTTTTTAACACTTTTCTGATTGATGGTCATTGTAGTAGAATTACCTAATTAACACCTGTAAAGTTCCGTATTTACAGCAAGGTCTCGTAAAGTTATTCTCTGCATGCACGTTCAAATGATGTTGAGGGGGTTTGTTTCATAGATAGCAGACATCTTAATAATTTGTGTTGCTGTAAAATTTCCCTATATTGATGATCATCTAATTTTAGCTAGTTAACCGCCGGTGCAGATTTAAAAGAACAAGTCAGTTGCGTCACTTGATGGTATTACTCTAGAAGCTACTACTATCTATGGAAGTGCTACCTCCAAAAAGATGCTGTTTAGTTGCTGCGAGTGTGACAGCTCTCTGTGGAACAATAATGGTGAACTTGTGCGATTGCAATGTTAGCCAGTGTAGCAGTAGTGAATGAAACTGTTATATCCTCATGAAATAACCACCCTACATCTATATTATAATGGAATCGCTACGAGGAATACTGAAATGCTACGTCTGGCCAACGACTTTCATCTCCTCGAAAAGAACTGTACTTAATGATATGCTCTCACGGATAAGCACAACTTCGAATCAACTCTACAATCTGCCTCTCGTGCTATTTCCTTCTACAACATCGCCATACGACGCTACGCCTTACCATCATCACCATCTTCCCTCTTCACATCATCACCACGACGCAACCAGGGGACTACAAGTTCCAGTTATCAGAGACCTCTTTCTCATTCCTCTATCACAATGTACTTCTTGTCTTTGTAATCTTAATCATCTAGGATATTATTCATTTATATAGATTGAATGAGGGATCCTAATTATTTTTTATCAAGATCGTGGGCTTGTCACTCATTAATGATTAGCTACTGTCATAACACGTTTGTTCCCTAACGTAGAGACGCGCCTTCAAGCCTAGCGGGCAACAGGGAGTCTAACGCAGGGGTTTGCCAGAGGCAGTCGAGAAGGTTCCCTCAATAAGTTAGATATTGAAGAATAACACTACGAGATCATACAAAACTTATTGGTGTCTTCCCCCTGCGGTTCATCGCCATTGGCGCCTTTGGCGATGAACCCGCTTTGCTTTAAACGATTGTAAAGGCGACAATTGACTCTAAACTACCTGGAGATTCATCTTATTCTAATAAATAATGAAAACGGATCGTAAAGCAACCAGCCTCCTCGCACATACTTCGACAACGCCCAAACTGGATCCCGCAGATAAGTTAACATATTTACTAAATGTCTAACCAGCTTCTCTCTCAACAGCATCGTGATGTATTAGATGTCTGCGTTAATAACGAACCTTTTTAACGTTTCATGTCTTTGATTTCCTTTGTAAGTTAGTAAGAGACGGTGAAGAGATGACGATGATAATGATGATGAAATGATGATAAAATGCACATTAAAAATAACCTTCAGCTCAGACCTCACGCTAACTAAAAATAGAGAAAATTAATTAATTATGACGACAGTTGTTAATAATGGATTTACTATAAATATTATTTGCCCGACTATTGGGCTGGTGGCAGCAAAATAATACCTAAAAGAATTTGATTCGGGCAGAAATTATCAATCTAACTTGCGATGCGATGTCACGTTTGAAATAAATCACCAAATAGGGGTTAAAGAAAAGGACATCCATTACAAACAGTCATGGCTTGAAGAGTTGAGTTTGCAACAGCCAGGCATGATGGAATAGCGCAGTGCACTGTTGTCTGCCACGCTCATGTATCGCCATCAATTCCGTTACGTCTCGACGGACAGCCGTCGCAGAGCCAATTTACTTCGGTGTACTCGTCTCCACTGCTTTTATTCTTTGGACGATCATCTTGTTTGCATTTCTCATTGATTGTCGCTGCACAAATTATGTTCTTTTATGGGTACCCTGGACAATTTGGTTCCATTATTGCCATGTATGTACAATTAACGATTAAACACAAAGTACTGACGAATATATATGATGAACGAAGAAATTTACTATCTTGGTTTGCACAGAGAATGCTGTAATTCCAAACTTGCTCGTCATTCGACTTGAGGCGTTAAAAATTTTCCTCAGGAAGTGAATTGGGTTGCGGGTGTGTCGTGGAAGTCAGGGTGAAAAAAATCTAATTATGAAGCCATCGTTTAAGAAAATGATCATTGATTTACATGAAACGATGCAAGTTAAATTCTGTGTGCACTGAGCCAAATAACAATTGATTGAAAATACTAAATTTCATTTCAACAATTAAAAACTCAGAGACTTTTCAACAGCTAATTATTTTGTTACTTCATTCAAAAATATGCAGCTAGTTTTGATATTCGAAAGTGGTTATTGCCTCGGCGTGTTCCGTACGTGTATGGACCACTGCTCATATTTTGAATTCTGTTAAAAGAGAACGTATGAGTGTGAGTTTCAGACTAGTGAATTTGCTACACATGTTCTTGTTTAGTATACGATAAGCTGCTACTTTCTTGCATATGTAGTCGATGTATCTCACGCTCTGAGAGCAAAAGCGAGAACATAATACTCTACAACATTACGTTATGTTAGTTTCAGGTTTATATATATGTGTGTAGCATGTTTGAGCGCATGACAGTATTTTTATAACTTATTTGCAGCTAGTACTACTTTAATCTGCTGCTAAAATAGTCTGAGTGCAAATTACCCTGGTCGTGAAGCCGTAGAGTGCAAAACACTGCCGGTAAAATGCGCAATGAACTTAAATATGATCGAGTTATTACATACGAAAGTAATGTTACCATCATTTTGGCTAAGTGCCGTTCTGTTTGGCGAGCGTCAACCAGCTGTGCACCAAAAATTAATTCAACCACACAGTACATCGCAGACTAATTATACAACACGCTTCAAATTATGGTGGTAATGAATGCTTTAATCTTATTCCATTTGAACTCTGTGAAGCTTGTACGAGGGCTGACTGATGCGTCTGACCAGGTTGGAACGTTAAGAGACGAAACAAGTATCGCATCGCTATACCCTCACTTGCCGAGACTTGCGACACGCTGTCTTCCAGCACTCAAGAAAACAACTCAGGCAGTAGGGCGCCTCGTAGGCTGGAACCTGCGTGGTTGCAGTGGTTCGTCATCAGCCGTCCCTCGTGCAGTTCGCTCCCATTAATTAAGGGAAAGGAGGTGGGAATGGCAATGACCCGATGAGTGGCAGGGCTTCCAGCCATCCTGGTGCGATGTCCCTTCCTGATGGCGGAAAGCTTTGCGGTTGCAATGGTTGCGCCCGCGCTGGCGATCGAGCAGCAGCTTTTGCGACAAGGGTGGGTCATGTTGGGAAACATATCACTCGTACAGGTATCGGGTGTCGGGCATTTCCTCATGAATGCAATTTCAAAATGAGAAAAAACGTAATGAAACGTGTTCTGAAGGAGTGCTACAAACTTCAGGAATTTCTTTACTTTTACAGTGCAGCATCTGTTCCATAATTTTATCAAATATATGATGTCATTAAGTATCATTATAGAACATCTCTAGCACCTTTTCTGTAAGGGGACGGTAAAAGTATTAGATGATATCGCAAGTTCCTTCAAAACATTAATGTTTAAATGTAAAATACTGCAATGAAAAACGTATTCCACACGGAGACCATAATTTTCATACAAAATATCGTCTCAGACCGTTGTATCGTGCAATTAAATAGAGCTGGTAGCCATCTCCAACCCTAAACTAGTGAAGGCTGTGCTGTCGGCTTTAAAGTACTCGACGCTCAAAGTTACCAGTTGTAAAGAGTTTTGTATGAACCTTCTCAGCCATAAAATATTACTTTGTCTCTAGCTACGACCACCAATTCAGCGACAAAGTGTCTGAACAAACCGAAATTTAAGTCATCAACGTGTGTACATTTGATTTTGCTCGAATGCGTCACAAACCCTTCGGTCACAAGCGCACTTGCTGCCACCTTGCAATCACTTCGATAAAAGCCGCTGCTATTACCATTGTTCTGCGTGATTAAGGCTATCGGAATTATTTTGCCCTGCGGATAATATTGATCGTTGTCGTGGCAGTACAATTTGATGCGCCAGAACTGAGCATTGTGAACAGTAGAGATGCGGTAAAGCATCCACGTTGCTCCATTAAATTGCCTGTGTTTTAAAATTATCATTATTTCAAGTTCTCATTGGAATCGGAACATTATATCAGCAAAAGAAATCGTAAATTTCCTCTTAACTATGAGATGAAAGTGAACTAAGCAGCTAGGAACGCGTGGCCTCTTGACACCGTGAGCGTTCGCTGTACCATCACAAGTTGGTGTGGGCACACAAGCTGAACGGACTCTTCTCTTCCATTCCTAACTGTTATCCAGGATGTTAACCGGACTGCATTATCGTTTGTCTTCCTCTAGATGTTACGAGATGGTAAGTACATTTTCAATGAGCCGAGATGATGTTTATTCTTCGCTAATAGCGTCCGGCTGATCGTGCAATCTTTGTAAGCAAATAAATGCAAAGGCCTACATGTTTAGTAAAGAAGAGTACGTATGCAATAGCAGCAGTACTATACAGTAAGACGAACAGCAGGTAACGAGATGAAAAACCTAACTGAATTTAAAATTTTAGCGGTAATATTTTTTAGTGAGTGATTAAAGCATTTTCGTGAAATCAAGGACGCAATGAAACACTAGCAAACACAGTACTGGTTGAACAGTGCACCCTACAAGTGTGACGGTTGCAGGTTTTATAGCATACTAAACTCGCGATCTTTAATTATTATCGAAGTAAAATAGGTCCTAGTGAGAGTCATGGCCGGCTTGTTTCAAATCTGGCAACAAGTGTGAGTCAAACGCACGTTGATGGTAGCCATGATCATTAGAATGCATCCAACACATCGAGAAGTAAACGACATATCCAGAAGCGGTTTTTGCGAGTGCCACAACGTCCGTTCTGCGAGAATCACATAAAGCATTCCTCGTGAACTTGCAGGGCTATTGCGTGCAGACACAAGACTTCTCAGCATGGACTACTGGAACTGACCTGCGTCGGCCTCAAGGGCTGAGCTATTTAGACCAAAAGAACTTGTCATTCAAAGCCGATGTAAAATTTCAACTCATTGACCAGCCTCCAGTTCCAACTCCATGGTCAGAAAGAAAATAAGAAAATTCTTCAGCAGAATGTTTTTTCAACCGTCCGCTAAACTATTTCCCCTTAGGCACTCATCTCAAAGTTGTGCGATATTGGAATAATTTCCCTTGAAGAAGTTTGAAACTCTGGACAAGCTCGGTATGAGCTTGAAAATTTTGAGACTCCTCATACCAACGTAGAAAATGTTTCAAGCAGCAAGGCGACGTTTTCGCATTGAGAAATTTCAACAATACTCAGTTGTTTTCTACAAACACTGAAACTTTAATAATAGTAAACCAACGATAGGAGCATTTTCTGAAAAAGAATCCTGCTCTGCCTCACTCTCGAATTTTAATATTTTAGAACCATCTCAACTTGAAGGCATTCTAGCCTTCCCTCTCCATTCTGACTCGTCAATGTAGAGCGCAAATAGCGCGATATTGTAACAAACTTTTGATTTTTACGTGAGTGGGGATTCACTATACTAACCTATAGGAATGTTTACTATAGATTATTCCATTTTGATGCTGTAATTTTTTACTACCAACAAAGTCTAGCTGTTAAAATCATTGAACATAGTTCATCTGAAAATCATTCTAGGTGCTAGAGAATTTGATTAGTAAAATTTTACATATGCGTCAGTAAAGCTATAAGGTTCATTTTTTTAGACTTAAGTGAAAAGCTATGAGGCACACACAAATTATGTTGTCCATGTACCATATTCAATCGTAGGTTTACTGAAAATAAATATGAGCTAACAATGATCACAGAGAGACAGGTATAGCACAGTCTCCCCTAAAAATGTTTTACTTATTGACCTTTCGAAGGTAAGCTATACAAAAGTTTTTGCAATCTTAACAACAACCAAAAGACGCTTTTTAATGAACAGCCCATCTTATTGGCTTTATCTGTTGTATGAATAATTTAATTTTAGGAATCAGATCTCAACTGTTTAACTGTTTTGCTTCCAAAGAAGTCTGAATTTATATAACAGAAATAGCTTGCTGAACTTATTTCTTTGGTGTTTACAAATGAAGCCCTATTACGTTGTAAGATTGACGTCTGTTTATTGTAAAAATATAAATTTTGGTGTGAAAAATGATATTTTTGAACGTCGACTATCCACTGATGTTAACATTATAAAGGGAAAAATGCATTAAATATTTATTTTGAAGGTAGTTTGTACGACTTTGGGGTAAAATGTTATAGTGAGAGCAGCAGTACAGATACTTTCAGGGTAAACTTGGCGACGATCGAAGAAAAGACATCAGTTGCGCTCATGAGCTGGTTTTATACATCACATACTCCTCACATCTCTCGTTCTCACTAAAATTCTTTGTTTCATTACCTGAGAAAAATTACCTTCAAAGTATCCTATATGTTTTAATTTATTGAAGTCACATAATAATAATTAAAAAAGTAAAACCATCGTTCATTGGCGAGTTCTCCTACTAAATATACTAAATATATATATCACCTTGAGTTCAATGTATCGTTTCTCTAATATATAATATAGCATTTCCAATATATCTGCAAACTACATCGAACTAATAAAATGATAATAAATAGTCTTTTTTTTTATGGTACAGCGTATTGCTTATTCTACAGTATCACGTATTTGAAAAAAATGCTAGGACGGTAAAAGGGGAAGCTTCATTTAACAATTGGGATAATTTTTATGAATTAGTTGTTTTAAATGCTTTTTCTTTTATATTACATCATTTATGATTCTAACAAAGCATATAATTACATATAAAAAACCTTAGCTTCAATAGCTCCAATATTAGGTTGAGATTATGTCACAGGAAGATGATATAATTTACGCTTAGTTTATACATCTAACAACACATTATCGTCATCTCCCATCTCAATATTGAAATAAAAAATGGAAGTGGTGTAATATCATTAAGCAATAATTTTCTTCGTGTATCTCATGCGATAAATGAGTCGTTTTAAAATCGTTTAAAGTTTTTAGGGGAACTTGAAGCAAATTTTGGGGTATTTAAGTCGGAGCTCGTGGGTGCAGCATGCACGATGACGTCAATTTAAGGCAGTGTGCAATAGAGCACCGTGAGAGTTGGAAGCGTGTGTATGGCGGTGGCTACATCATGGGCGTTCACTCTGATCGAATGATTTATTTATGTTCTCTCAGTGTAGTTCGTTAGTACGGTCGGGCATGTTTAGAGACTTGACGAGGTTGTGGTTAATAACTCAGAAGTACGCGCCATTTGCAGTTTGGTACCGAAACCACCTATTTCCCATGATAAACATTGAAGTTGTAACTCGTAAAATTTCTAATGACAGTTTTTATAGTTAAAAAAAAGAAACTCGCTAGACGTTAGTCCCCCCCACCGCTACGGCAACAGTAAAATGGTTGAAGCACCATTTTGTGTGTCAGGAGGCCGTTCTGTGCCAAGTGAGCCCTAGAGTGAGCCCTAGAGGCTTGCAGTACGAGCAACAGACTAGCCTATGCAAATTCTCCGGTAATTTGCCTTAGGTTTGTTTAGTCCACAGCGCTGGGTGCGGTTTGTTGACATTTCCAGGACTCCTGCCGCACCTATGTATTTTTTGATTAACGAAATCCTGGTGCCAATTTTACCCGGTTCCACAAATTTGCTCGTGATTTTGAATTAGAAAAATTCTAATCTAGATTGGTAATCATAAAATACGAATTAATATTTAGAGATTTGTGACTGTAATATTAGTTTGAGTGCTATCAAAGAATTTTCCTCATACCAAGATGGTGTTGTGATTAACGTTTCTTATGCAAATACTCCGTAAAGTAACATAAATACATTTGGTCAATATTGATTTCAGGCCTTTCACGGAAATTAAAAATTCCGTTCCAAAGAATCACCAAAGGAACACATTTAAAAACGTTTTACATGAATGACATTCTGCTCGCTGATGCGTTATTTTCGAGATATAACAATAATGACTTTCAGATA
>JACJUY010002727.1:74716-100129 GCA_014220935.1 Platorchestia sp. MABIK
AAAAACCAATGATGGTACTTTTGTACCAGCTCTATTGGAAATAAACTGTTTTTCTTTCTTTCTTTCTTTCTTTCTTTTCTCTGGTTAGGAGAAATTCTCCGCTATTTAATTAATGTATGAGGCAAAAATTGTGGTGCAGTGCAGATCTGTGGCCTGGCCCTCAGGAGAGCCGAGGCCGTCGGCTCATGTATGGCTGATGTGCAGCCCGTGTTGAGTGGAGTGGCCCAGCGGTGTTACTCGGGGAGGTGCCCCCTCACTGACTACGAAATAATCAAGTGATCAATTAATACCATCGGCTCTTCTGTTTTGGCAAATTGTTGTTATTGACGTATTTCCTTTGGTAATTTCTTTTTGTGAAGTGAGTGGGAAGTATCGCAATGTTTTCCAGCTCGCTGACTTGAGGTCAAGATAATAATTTCAGATGTGTTTGCAGTAGGTATGTGTGCTGTAATACTTTTCTATCGTTTCAACAGTAATTTGTGTTCAAAATGAGCGACCGAAAGATTTATGTAAATTACTTCTACTGCCTAAATTTACAATCAGTTCTTAAGTTAATCATGAAGGAAGGAGTTATCCATGTATAAGCAGTATTCTGTAGCTCATATATGTATGAGCTATAGAAATTTTCGTTCTTTTCGCAGGCCTCAACTATACTCGTAATACAGAGAATCGAATCGACCTCCAAATCGAGTGCATGTTTAGTACATATCATACCCTCATAGATATTTAATATTTACCTTATTCTTGGCCGAATTTTCCTTAATGTCTGAAAAATACTTCATCCGCTACATGATTATCGTGTCTTCCAGTACGCTAAGAAATACCGTGCAGGATTTATGAAATTACGAACACTCGCCAGCACCATGAGTACGTACATTGCCGTTCACTTAATGACCCTTACGACATTACACAAGCGTGGAATGATGCCGATCATTCTTCATTTCCGGCTTTGGGAGCCACTACCTGTATTGGGGCACGGGTAGTGGCCGGGACGAGACGCGTAGGCGACAGGAAAGCTGGGAATCTTGCGTGTGTGGTCTTGCACCTTGTGTGGTGTGTTACACCAGCGCCACTCCAGTTGTCACCGAGGAAATACATCTTATGTATGAACATTGCGCCGTGTACTCCTGCACGTTTAACATAAATTTCATTATTATATTCTGAATGTTGCGTATATGTATTTATTTTGGGGCTGCCATGACACCTTGATCACACTGAAAAGCAAAAGGCTGTGGCGCGTTATACGAGCGCGTATGTAGTGAGTGCCCCGCTGCGCGTTGGCTGCTTTATGTCCTGCATCGCCTGCCTGTGTGCTGCAGGCAGGCGTGCCTCGCAGGCAAGCATTTCATGCCACACTCGCTGTGCTCTGTTTGGCCCTGTATTGCTGCCACTTTGAGCTGGCCTTGCAATTGTTGTCTTTATTGACTGTGGCATGGTCGTAATCGCCTCATTAGATTGTAATTGAGTCTAATATTATAATAAATTTTCTGGTTTGTCTAGTGTAATTTAATTTCTAGTGTTTCTCACTTAACACTAGTATTAAGCAGACAGCGTACACAAGCGTATATCTGTCTCGTACGTATAACATGCGCTTCTATATCTGCGTAAGTTGCAATTGAAAGATTTATTAGGCATGTTCGTTCCTGCCTTATTACTGAGTCAATGGAGTCAATAGAGCGTGGCGTGCACACACCCCCCCCACACCATACTGTGTCTGAATAGTTCAGGTGGAGTGCGAATGCTGGTAAATTTGACAATTTATGCTACGGTCGTGGTACATGTAACAGTGTACAAATATGTACTTGGTAAGCGCCCCCCTCAGGGGGATACAACTATTGTATCTAGGGAATTAGCACTCCCAGGGGGAACATGTGAGGTCCCGAGCTGAGAGCTAGGTAGGCCTTCTTTTTGTTTAAATAAAATGTAGTTTTGTTTTGTTAGACCATTTTTTTTAGGTTCAATACTGTCCTGTTTTTCAACACCTACTACTTTCTTCTTCAACTTTTATCTTGTTTCATGAACTTTTTTTCTCAACTTACTGTTTCTATGCACCTTGTGCATAGATTCCGCGTTCTCCTAAGTCCGTACTGAATGATGTTTTCCTCCTTCCTATTTTAAGAACGTTTTAGTTGCGGTTAAGAAACTTAACTAATGTGTAATCTCGGTAAATGTCCTTTGTATCTCCCTTTTTTCTTGTTTCTTTCCAATATTTACATGCTAAAGTGCTTCCGATGGTGGACTAAGTTGATATTGTCTCGAAATATTGAATTTATTATTTCAGAACGAGAATGGGCGAAATGAGGTTCATGCATGGAAAACGAATAGTTGCAAGCACCCGAACCAAGTGGTGCGGTGACGACCTTCGCTGCCTTGTTGACGCGTCAAGTCTCACTTTGATAGGACCATAAAAGTTGCTTTGTGGCTGGCATTGTGTTCTGTGACGGCGTGCCTGTGCGCATGATCGCCGCGGAGGAGGAATTAGTGCACACGACGCACTGAGCTACGTCTCTATTATTGCTGTACGACCTTGTGCAGGCGGCATCTTTAATGCCTTTGGTAGCTGCATGCGGCCGGCGGCTGACGCTGCCTTGAAGGCCGCGTTACGTTGTGCGCCGCATCAGCCGCTCTTGTGATGCGCTACTTGTTCTGTGACATCATCTGCTCTCTTTCCCGTCAAGTTTGGCTGCTGACGTGTGACGCAGTAACTCGAAGATTCTATTTAACCTTCCAGGAATTGTGGGAGAAAATCGAAGCCGATCGTTCGCTATCACATCGATCGGGCTGTCGAGCTCTGGGAGAAAATCAAACTGTGTAACGTGGTAAACTGCAAATTAGCCCTACTTTGTCAAAATTGCTTTGTATCAGGAATACGTGAACTTGTATGTTTGATCTAAATTTGAAATTACACTGGAGCATTATATCCATGCAGTTTTGTTATTGTGAGAAGGCATAAGATAAATTTTGGTGGGCGATGCTTCACTGCTGCCGGCTTGATCCCACCCAGTCTATCTTTTCGGCAGGCGCATCGATGATCTCAGCTGCTCAGGGTGGCTAAAATCATAGATAATCCGGGGAAAAAATTGAGGCTGGGATGTGTTGCACAATAACGCGAGCACATTTTGAGAAGTAGCTCAGTGCTGTAGCGACGGCTCGATATAAACCGATGCGCTCGCTCAGTAAGTTAGTAACGCCGCACTGCCGCAGCCACCGCGAGAGCGTTGGCAGGAACTCTGCTCTGGAGACACGATGCTGCTTTTTGAGAGTCTCACGGCCTCAGTTCTGGCCTGCTCTGAAATGTGTGCTGCTCTTATGTTGAGTGCACAGAGCAAATTCTGTGTCGTGACGTAAAGCTGCTCCAGTGGAGGGGCTATATATGACTATTCGCGAGACTTAGTTTACCGCATCGAGTCCATTATCTCAAGTGTTCCGAGAGCGTCCTGTCTGTATATTTTAGACCTACTAGCTCACCAAGTTTTGAGCTTTGACTTTACCCTTAAAAATACTGACATGCTTGAATTTACGGGCTATTTGATAGTTTTGAATTGATCCTCGGAGACCTGACGTTAAGACATCAGCTTAATTTCGTTATAGCACCGCGCTGCATTGCTGAATTTCCGACTGATTTTTATTCCGTAAGAGATCTCACCAATGCTTGTAGCGCTGCGTTGTAACTTACCACAAACACTGCTCTGTAAACTTGTGTTTAAGGACGTGAACTTCTAATACTATGGTTATTTCATTGCACGGGCACTTTTCTCGCTGTAATTTTGCTATTTGCGGTATTAGCGTAAATGAGTAAGATATTCCGTTTACTTGAATTGAAAATATAGTAGTTTTTATCGAATTCACCAGTAGATCCCTTGCGATGTTATGAACTCATTTTCTGCGTGTGATGTATGGAATGCACTTATTCCCATGTTGATTATTGAAACTCGTGTACAAGAACTGCTCGAATAAATTTAGCTAGAATCACACTTGGACTGCGCAAAGCATTGTGGATGAAATCACAAACACTTGCAGCTGCAGCTCTGTACACGCCTGATTTTGGCGTTATATGGCCAAAATGATCTAATTAGTCTTGTTTTCAAAGAAAATTTGATTAGTTTGGTGTGTACAAATGCCAGTCTATGATGTATATAGCTCCTGAGATGCACCTTCTGATCAGGTGTTAACTTTTGGATTGTTTTTGCAGTCGCGGCCCGGGGTGGAGCTCTGGGAGGTCGGGGCTCTCTTGTCCTCATCTCAGTCCCTGGAGGAGCTGCTGCATGATCCCCACAGCCCGCCTCCCCTGCCCTTCCTCCCCAGCAGCAGCGACACCTCCCCCAACGGGTCTTGGGACCCTGGCAACAGTAGCGGTGAGCTCTGCTTGCTCCGATCTTCTACCAAACGTTTTCCAGGTCGCGTTTTGTTTCTTCTCGAGTATTTCAACTGAGCCAAGTCTAGAGTAAGAGTTTCTAATCAATCTATTGTCTCTCCGACCTCGAGACAACTCTTGGGTCTTGATAGCGATGTTCTGCACGTGTGTTGGTGTTGTCTCGTGCGTTAGTGTGCGTGCGTGTACTTTTTATAATTATTTGCTAGAAATGAGGCGAAAATAACGTTAGTGCAGGAACTTGAGAGGAATAACAAGCGCGAGTCTGTGCAGAAAACTAATAAGCTTCATGAGTGGCCTTTGTTCTCGAACGAAGGTGGCTGAATGCTAACAATTTGAAGTGGGAGGCTTATGTATTATGTGCGTCATGCTTTTTTTTATTAGGAGTCGTACTACCTAAAAAACAGCAGATTTACCTGAACTTACATCACCCGCGAGTTCTGCTCTGAATGATGGATATTTTCTCACAAGACACCCCTTATGTACCTCAAGCTTAGGCAATAATTCAAACAATTATTGTATTCTTAGAGGAGCTTAGGCCTCCAGAGAGATAGTCTGAACGCGAATGTTGTGCAGCGTGCCGTGGGGACTTGCAGCCTTTCGTTGGTATGAGTATGTCGAGGATTCATGGGGGTCTCACAGAGGACATGCTGATGCCTATCCTCGTCAGTATACCTATTGCCACTACCGATCGTCGATTGCAGCCTTGGTTACTTCTAATAAATGTACTTCTTACAAAAGCTCGTTGGCAGGCTTCCTGCCCGATGAAACCTCTGTTCCAGTGTATAGAGTAGCTGAGCTCTTGCATGAATACTGCATGGTGAAAGGTCACGAGGCTGCTTTTGAACTTAATTTGTTGCATCTGAGAAGTGATGTTACTAGTATTTCTGAGCATGTCAAAGTTGAGCCTAGCCTAACAAGAGACGAGAACTAGGAGATGTGTGCACGAGGGAGGGGCTGCAAGCTGTAAGGACAGCAATAGCAGCAGGAGTTGCGGCTCATGATAACGTGCTGCACGTCCCTATTGTGACGCCCGTAGCTAAGGTCAGTTGGCTCTGCTAATATTGATCTTCAGGTTTAGCCTTGGTCTCCGCTGTCTTCAAGATCATGTTAGCTATTCAAAACGCTGATGTTTTCTTAGAAGGTTCTACTTTTATTTCTCCGTCAAAATCAGTCGGTGATCCTCATGGGGATACAACTATTGTATCTGTGGGAATTAGCACTCCCAGGGGGAAAATGTGTGAGGGCCCGTGCTTAGAGTTAAATAGGCCTTCTTTTTGTTGAAATAAAATGTTTTTTGTTATGTTTAGGACCACCTTTTTTCGGTTCACTTCTGTCCAGTTTTTCAGCAACTACTACTTTCTTCTTCAACTTTTATCTTGTTTCATTAACTTCTTTCTCAACTTACTGTTTCTATGTCCCTTCTGCATAAATTCCGCGTTCTCTTAGCTCCATTCTAATTGGTGCCTTCCTCCTTCCTCTCTTTGGAACGCTTTTTTTTTTTAGCGTTGAGGGAGGCTTAAACTAATATGTAATCTGATCTAATCTGATTCTCATATGTGCTACTGAAAGCTGTTAAAATTTTTGGCGAGGCTGAGGCTTTTTCGGAAGTAAAACAATCCCTGGTCTCATTTTCTCCTCTCGGGGAGACACAACTATGTACTGCAGATATGAGAATTTATGCTCTCTGGAAGAAGATGCGAGGTCACGAGCTGAAGGTTAGATAGGCCTTTCATTTGTTGGAGTAAAATAAGTTTATTGTTATGTTTCAAACCATCTTTTCAGGTTCACTGTTGTCCTTTTTTCAGCACTTATTGCGTTCTTCGTAAATTTTTATTTTATGTATATTGTTTTTTCGTCAACTTGCTGATCGTATGAGTGAAGGATCCTGTATGGAAACACAATCATGTATAGATTTCTCATTCTCTTAATTCCATATTAAATGGTACCTTCGCCTTTCTGCTCTTTGAAAAACATTTCATGTAGATGAGATTCTTAAACTATTTTATAATCTAATGTCTCATTTTCTGCGCGTAGAGAGGCCATACCTCGAGCACGAGACTCTGGTCCAAAAACGGACTGTCGCTCGAAAGCAAGAGGACGCTCTGCTGAAAACTTTGTTTGGAGGTGCAAGGCGCAGGTCATCGCTGTAATCTAATTAGATATTTACGCAGCTGACCACACAACGGCCATGAATTGTTGCTCTCCTGCAGGAAAGACAATATCTTTGCTGTTCAGCTGCCCCGCTCTTGATTCCTGTTCGGCGGGAACTGCGGGGGAATTGTGATGAAAGCGAGGCGTCCTCTTTATGAGTGGAGACACGTGCGGAATATTGAAGAAATATAACAGTTGAGACACGAAGTCATTTATTGGATTCGCTGTAAACGAAGGAATTTTGATTCCAGAGGACCAGGCGAGCAGCGACCAGGAGGTGAACGGCACTGGAGGCGAACACGCCCTCGCTACTGCAGGTGGTGCCTGCAGCAGGTGTGACGAGGGCGCCCCCTGCAGCTGCAGTGCAGGAGGGGCGTCCATGGCTGGCCAGCAGCTGAGCAGGTCGCGGTCCTTTGGAGGAGGCAGCCGTAGAGGCGCCGCTGCCTCGGCCCCAGGCGGCACCATGACTTCTTTGGGTGGGTGTCTTGCAGTGGGTCAGGTGTGGGTGTGTGGTGGTCAACAAAGTTGGGGCGCTAGTGGTTGTGTGTGGAGCTCCATGGCTTTGGAGACGGTTCCGTTCAAACTCCAGTCATGTCCCAATAGCTGGGTAAATATGGAGATAAAATACGAACCTATTGCCTTCATGATCCGTTATCTCTTTTAACAAGTTCAATGAATATCAGTACGTGGATACCATTCGCAATTTCCATAACATTCGACTGTTTGTTGTTCGTGACAATTGAGTGCGGTATTTGAGATTGTGACCACCAAGGGGAAACTGACTACTAAGTGCGAAACTTATGTGTAGAAGTCTTGTTCTCGAGACCTACATTCTCGGTCTGTAATTGAGTGCACTGCCAGCATACCAGTTACTCCCAGCATCTGCTGCACACTGAGGTGCTGCTGCCGCCGCTCCTAGCCCTGCTGCTGGTATCTCTCCTATAACAGATTCCGCTCACAAGACAGCAAGATTGATCACCCTACACGCACTCGTTGTGTGTCTTGCTTCTTCTTCTTCTTTGCTTCATTTGCGTGAGTTTGACTGTGTGTGTGTGGTGTGCAGGCTCAGCACACAGCTGGCAGTCGCAGTACTCAGGCCAGGGAGGGACCAAGCGCTCCCCTCCTCCCGTGCTGGGACAGCAGCCGCCCCCCACTCCCAGGGAGCTCAGGAGGGCCTTCAGTCTCCCTCCTCACGTCAAGGTAAGCAACAAAAGGGACTCCCCAAGGGAAAGAAGATAAGAAATGCACCAAATTTTCGAAAAGTTGACGTGTAATTTAATGCAAGAATGGGCTAAAAAATCAGGCGAGTGGTGTGCTTCAGATAACCTGAAGCGGTAGCTCAGCGTTAGTGCGTTACCTGGGAAGTAAAATTGTCTCACGTCTAGCCCTCGTACATCCATTATCGTTCTCTCGTGTCATTTTCCAGCACCTATTAGTTTCTTGTTCAAAGTTTATCTTGTTCCTTGAACGTCTTTCAGTTTTGCTTGTATGCGCAAGGCATCCCATGTAGGAACACACTTGTGCATAGATACTCTTTTCAATAATGTCACACTAAATGGCGCCTTCCTTTTTATCCTCTTCAGAACACGTTATATGTGGTTCTCAAGGCTTCACCTGATTTATCTAATATATTTCTATGAGAATAAAATTAGATACGGATTTATTCAGCCGTCAACCAACCCTATGTGTTGAACATCGAGTATTTGATGTGTAGAAATTAAGTGCTTTATCAAATTAAGAAGCTATGTTCATTTATTGGTATCGAGGGCTAAATCCTCATAAACGATATGCATTCGACATCGTGTAGAATAATCTAAATGTTTAAAATGTTTTACAACTTTCTGTAAGATGTTAGTGTTGCTACACAGCGTATGTTCAGCATCCTGCAAGATAATCTCTGCCATGTCAGTGTGCTCACTAGCCCCGACCTTACTGAGGGAAATACAGTTTCTCGGCACCTTGCCGAGATCATGGCCACCGTCACTGGTTGCGATGACATCAATAATAAGTTACTTAATCTAAAATTAAATCCGCATTGATGCGTTTGACTCTTAAAATGAAAAGTAAGGTGAAAATCGCTGTACGTATGGTCATTTTATTAATACAAATAGAATAGTCTAAATGAACAAAATTGAACGTTTCGAACTAAACAGTTCATCCTCAGCAAAAGAAAAAGAATTCTGCGACAAAACAAAACGAATATGAGTAAATTTAAACTACACTATACAAAAGAATAATACAACTAAGACAGAAAATAGTAGATCTAAAACTGAAGTAAAACTAAAACAATTAAAAACCTAATCTAATGATCATGTATTTGCTATGAAAAGAGGAAAAGCACTTTGAGTATCATTTAGAGGGGGTTTGAGCTTAAAGATGTATAGCGACTCAAGGATGCGTAAATCAATCATGTGAGGGGCACCTGCAAGGATTTTAAGACGTATGTAGACGATACGTTTGTTCTCTTCAAAGAGAGATCTCACGCGGATCTTTTTCTCAACTATTTGAATTCACATCATACGAATATTAATTTTACGAGGGAAGATGAAGCGAACAGCCGGTTAACACTTCTGGACGTCAATGTCAGCAAAGTTGATAATAGTTTCCAATGTTCTGTTCATAGGAAAGGCACTTTCTCAGGTTTAGGTACTAGTTATTTTAGTTTTTGTGCGACTCCTTTTAAACTCTGTGGCATTCGAACTCTAATCCATAGAGCGTTTAAAGTTTGTTCTAACTTCCGACTTGTACATAAAGAATTCGATTTTTTACGACAATTTTTTCTTAAGAATGATTTCCCTTTGTTTACTATCGATAAACAAATTGGTAAATTTTTGTCTTAAATTTATGATCACACGCCGGCACTCCAATCATGTAATCAACAGAAGTTTTTCCTCAAGCTTCCTTACTTTGGACACTAGTCAATTAAGTTAAATCAGGAGGTCCAACTCCTAATCAACAAGTTTTTTCCACAACTCAAAATTCATTCTATTCTTGTCAACAAATTTACAATCGGTTCCCTTTTCCTCTTTAAGGATAAGCTGCCCCCTGCTATGTGCTCCTCTGTGATTTACCAGTTTTGTTGTTCACGTTGTGAATCACAGTACATAGGTTCCACCTGTCGTACTCTTATGTCCAGAGTAGCCGAGCACGCTGGGCGCAGCTGTAGAACCGGTCGTCCTCTTGGTTCCCCTCCACTGTCCTCTGTTCGATCCCATGCTGAAAAGTGTAACGTCCTTGTTTCCGTGAATCATTTTAAAATCCTTGCAGGTACCCCTCACATGATTGATTTACGCATCCTTGAGTCGCTATACATCTTTAAGCTCAAACCCCCTCTAAATGATACTCAAAGTGCTTTTCTCATTTCATAGCAAATACATGATCATTAGTTTAGGTTTTTAATTGTTTTAGTTTTCATTTTAGTTTTAGATCTATTATTTTCTGTCTTTGTTGTATTATTCTTATGTATAGTGTAGTTTTAATTTACTCATATTCGTTTTGTTTTGTCGCAGAATTCTTTTTCTTTTGCTGAGGATGAACTGTTCAGTTTGAAACGTTCAATTTTTTTCATTTAGACTATTCTATTTGTATTAATAAGATGACCATTCGTACAGCGATTTTCGCCTTAATTTTCATTTTAAGAATAAGTTACTTGTTCCGATGACCCAACATTCAGTTCCTTGTTCCGATGACCCAAAAATCAATCACTTGTTCCGATAACCCAACAATCAGTTACTTGTTCCGATGACCTAACAGTCCTTTACTGATTGCGATGACCCAACCATCCCTCACTGATTGCGATGACCCAACTATCTATCACTGATTGCGATGACCCAACCATCCATCACTGATTGCGATGACCCAACAATCCGTCATTGATTGCGATGACCCTACCCTGCCTGACGCGGCCGTGTCCACCAGGTGCCGAGGTCACCACGGCCCGAGCGCTCCCTGACGGTGGGCGGCGCGGTGGTGCGGGGCCTGCGGGAGGGCGTGGCGGTCACCACGCAGGACCTCATGGCCCTGAGGAGGCTGAGGCACGCCTCGCACCGCGCCATGGTGAGGCCGGGCCCTTTCTTGCTATAGGGCTCCAGGCTTGTGTTGCAAGGAGTGCGCACACACACGTGTCTACGCGTGCTGTGTTCTGGGGACTGGCTGTGCAATATTTAGTGATCTGTACAGTATCTGAACGTGAACATCAGATGGAATGCTCCACGCAAAACCTGTTGTACCTCTGCCAGTGTACGGAAATACTATTCCCTCCTGAGCTGTGTCTGATGAGTGTAGCGAGAGAAGGGTTGTGCTGAGGCTGGCTTTGTGTCCCGTACCTAATGTGAAGCAGGTAATGCTGCCTTTAAATTTGACTTGGAGCAAAAGCCATGAGCCTCTCTTAGCACCTAATTCATTTTGTGTGACGTTTCCTGTCGAGCAAACCTTTCGGTGTGTCATGCCTGTACGTAAGTTCTTGCCCTGCCTTGATCAACTTTCTTGGGTATCGGCCTGCCTCACTTCCACAGCTGGTGTCTTTTGCCTTATTGACTTGTGTGGGTGGGGTGTGTTTGCTCTCCATTATCTTAGTTTCAAGCTCAATTATTTTCTTGTCACTTTAAACTCTAAAATTTCAATCTTTGTGCTAAAGATAATAGATTTTCCATAGATACAAATGTAAATAATATTTCGGGAAGGTAGACTACTATAGTGTTTGAAGCGATGCACACATTACCTTTAAGAAAGTACTTCACTAGCTCGAGACTCTGAACTTCTCAGGATTCACCTGCTCAGCGCGAAGTTAGCAGTCTTAATCACGGGTCGTAGCGGTAACTTGAGTAAGGAGAACGTCAATGTTGCTTCTCTTACTGAAGAAGGCTAAGGTTGAGCACAAATAACCTCAAATACGAGGGCACGTGTCTCTCTCCTTCTTAACTTAATGTCTACGGGTAAATATGTACGTCTCTGGTGCTTTGAGCACGCTAGGTCAGCCACATCCTAGTGTTGTATCAAAGTTGGCCTTGGCTCAGAGAGCGTGCCCCCATTTCGAGCACCATATAGATAGAGAAATGATGTCTTAATATTGACCTGGTGTTGTGTTCCTTCGTGCCCGGGCACTGCCTGCAGTCCCACGGCAGGCTCTACGAGGCTGAGAAAGTGAGTAGTGCCGCCGCGCATCTTGTGCATGCTTCCCGTAATTTCGCAATCAATTTTCCAAAAATTTTAACGTGCTGAATTATTTTTTTAAGTTGTCTTGTCTCTTATTCGAGCATGCCTATTCCTTCCGTTGATTTCATTTGTGCATTTCTGTAACTGGACTTTGTTTTCTTCCTACTATGTTAACTAACGTCGCGTCGCCTGCAGCTGTCGCTGCTGCATGATCTTCGTGTTGCGTTGCCATTCACGCGCTCCCTTTACTTTATATTAGATATCCGAGTGTTTATGAGGGAGGACGAAACGTAAGTCTCTTATTGCTACCATGTCACTTGAATAATATGTATTTAATTTCAAACGTTTCGGCCACAGGCCATCATCAGTGATAAGGATTCTGAAAAGTACAAAGTAAAACGTCGATGAGTCCTGAGTAGTGGAAATAGAACAAGATCAAAAAATTTCATTTTAGACTGCCTAATTCATAAATCAAATAAATTCGAGTGCACTGTTTATAGGAAAAAGAGTTTTTCAGGATTAGGCTTAAGTTTTTTCAGCTTTTGTCCGTGGTCTTTTAAGATTAATAGTGTCACAACGTTGAAATCCCGCGCCTTTAAAATATGTACCAATTTCCATTTCTTACATCAAGAATTTGATTTTTTAAGATCTTTTTTTAAAAACAATGGCTACTCCGTGAGTTGCATAGATTCAAAAATACGTTTATTCCTCGATAGATTCTATGACAAAGGATCTGAAGTTGGCAACATCGACCCCGCCCATAGGACTGCATATGTATCTCTTCCTTACTTTGGTGCACAGTCTGAGAAGTTGAAGAAAGAATTGGCTGGTGTGCTTTCGAAGTATTTTTCTGATGTGAATTTTAAAATTGTATTGGTGAACAACTTTAGAATATCGTCGTTTTTTTAATTATAAAGATAAGCTTCCTGCCGGAATGCAAGCTACTCTTGTTTATAAGTTTAGTTGTGCATCAGAGTACATTGGATGTACATCCCGTGCTCTTCGCACTAGAGTTTGCGAGCACTCTGGTAGGAGCTTTAGAACAGGGTCAGTTTTATCAAAGCCCCCATTTTCTGCCGTTCGAGAGCACTCTGACGAGTGCGATAATGCAATTTCCATCAATCAATTTTCAATCTTAGCAAAACCACAGTTTCATACAGATATGCGCGTTATAGAGTCCTTGTACATTTTTAAACTTAAGCCGGGTTTAAACAACACTCTTAGTGCATTTCCTTTAGCCATAGTAAATAGATAATTGCAATTAACATAATTTTATATCTTGTTTATAGATTTGTCATTGTAAAATAGTCTATTTTTACCTTTTACTTTGTACTTTTCAGAATTCTTATCACTGTTGATGGCCTGTGGCCGAAACGTTTGAAATTAGGTTTTATTCGAATATATACCTTAGATAATGAAATGATTAAAGTAGCTTATCTTCCTCTTTCATTTTTATTACGATTGCTACGGCTCCCGGAGGACTTTTATGTATTTAATTGTATTATACCCACAGCATAACCCAATTAATCAGTAATCCGCAGTTTATATTTGTATGATAACTGTCTTGTTCTGCACGTAGTAAGAAAAGTGTTTCTCTGCTGTGCGTTAAACCTGTAGAGCGTTCTCAATGTATGGCATTTACAAAGTCGTTTGTGTTTCTTAGTTTTGAAATTTTTCCTCTGCAGCTTGCTACATTTCAGACTACAACTTCAAACTACATCTTTGATTACTTTAATTAAACAGGCTTTTTTTTCGTTCCCCTGTGAACGCTTAACAAACTTGAAGATTTTAAAGCATTTCAAACGTGAAATTTTTTGTAGCTTTTAATTTTTCAAGAGCTCTCAAATTATTATTCTGCCGCTCAGCTTGATGTACATGTCAGTTCATATTGTAGAATTTATTCATGAGTGCGTGTCAGTGCCTACAATTTTTATTCGTCATGCTAGTTGACGTTGTATGAAAAAAACTTGAATATCAAGAATATTCAATGGTGTCTTCTGAAACCAGGAAGCTCTGTTCTTCTGTGTTGAAGTGAACGGCTCATTGTAGATTCCTTCACACAAGTCGGCTGACCACTGGTCCGGCACTCACTCATGTCTAGCAGTTAGCATACAGCTCATCACCGCCCACTCTTGCTCTGCCCCCATTTTTATGCGTAAAGTCGCACAAATTAAGTTGCGTGCACTGAATTCTGTTATGAATGTCGTGCAGCAAATGAAGAGCGTGCAGCGCTACCAGAAGCGGCTGGAGTATCACCTGAGCCAGGTCGAGGATCTGCTCGACCAGTACAGCTTGCACCAGAAGCTCAGGGAGGGGGTGAGTGGGCCTCCAATCAAGTAGAACCCGTAGAACGTAACGCCGGGAGCCATATCTTGCCGACTTTAATTCGCCTCAATTTCTGCCTTTGTTGACTCATTTAACACGTCGACTGCGATACGACCTATCGGTGGGCCTTGCTCAAGTTTTTTCTGTTTGGAAACGACCCATCGATGGGTCGTTTGAAAAAGTTTTGACAATTTTTTAGGTTAATGGTATTTAATGGACCCAGTTAATGTTTAGTATTTGTAAAATTTCTAATAGCAACTTTTGAATTTAAACAAGAGTTGAATACTGAAGTTCAGTTTAACCCATGGCAGTCAACGTGTTTAAGTTTGGCCTCGAGGCCAGGCTCTAGCAGCTTCAGATCTTGTCAGTTTCTGCCAGCATTTCTAGCTCACAAGCATTATTCCAGATGTTAACTTCACTCATCATCGGAGTTGTTTTTGCAATGTTCTCAGGAACTAAACTGCATTCTTGCAGTACGTTTGTTATCAGGAGTTTTTAATATCTCTACCACTCCGTTTATTGTTAGAGCAATTTCATAAGAGTGATGTAATTAAGAAAATTTATTCCTAAACCGCTATCTAAATTACGTAGGTTTTATGGTTCATTCTAGCCACACATTCTCTTTGCCATCGGTGCCATCGGTTTTGGCCTTCAATTCTGAATTTTCGTTCATTTTGATGCACTTGTTTCATTCTCTCCAAATTGATGATACTTCCATGTGCCTCTACCAGTTTTTGACCTTATTTGATTTTCCCATTTACTTAGGAGTCGTCCTTGCAGCCTTCATTTAACCGATCTTCCCCCTGTTAGTCTTTCGATAGTTACGTCTCCCTTGTTGATGCATTGAGTGCATCTAGCAGCTATGGCGTTGCTCCTTGCCTCCAGTCACGATAGGAGAGACAAGGTAGGGTCAAACCAGTCTTTTTTCGTTGACCGTGTGGCAATGCTGACTTCATGGCAACGGACCAATAGCAGCGCTTAAATTGTATCTGGCAACACTGCTAGCCCCAAATCTGGCACCGCTATTGGCCTAACGACATATCGCAATGGGGACGTCAAGTTTATTTGAAATGAAGCCGTTCTATTGGTTAGCCGAACATGACGAGGATGAGGTATATTTTTCTCCATAGAAATGACTATACATTGTTTCCTCTACCGTGCCTCCTGTACGCCCTGCTTGACCTCCCTCTTCAACCACTGCGCGGCACGTGCGCTCACAATTCTCTACGTGCGCAGGTGCGGAACATGGCGTACGCATACGCCATGTCACCGGGCAAGGAGCGCACGAGTGCTCTCAATAACGTGCGCTCGGGCTACAGGGAGTGTACCGACACCCTCTGTGCTCTCGAGGTGCAGATCGAACACCTGCTCGGCACACTAACGCTCGAAATGAAGGGTGAGCAGTAGCTGCTGTCAGTCAGTGTCTAACGACATTGAGGTTTTTTACGTCTCCAATGTCATACTGCTCTGCTCTTATACTGGGAGTTTGTGTCGTAGGTTCATCCTATAATTCATGTTCGGGCTCAGGGTACTTAATGGCCATCACCCTGCAAGCAACACGCGAGTTTAGTAGCTCTAATTGCAGGAAGAGAAAGTCTGGGCACGTTTTTAATGATAATCACAACAAAGCGCGTTTGACAGCAGGAACCGGGATGGTGCAATTTTATAGCACAGGTTAGATTTATGTGCGTAAGTCTAGAATGGGATTGGCATTCGGCCTGAGCAAGCGTGGATATGGTCTCGCCCTACCACGACTAGTCATCGTGCATGCTTTGTGAGGGTAGAGACACACACTGGAGAGACACGTGATAGAATTCCTTGCTACGATTGTTAGGAAATTTACAGACTAGAGCGAACGGGACTGCGGAGTATAATTCATCATTTCAGATGAGATATTTTGTCAACATGGTAAATAAACTGCACATTGTACAGCTCGAGACGGAATGGCTCCGTATAGTCCTGATTGCAATCGTCGAAATGAAGTTATTGAGAGATTAAATATACTAACTCCGGGACAGCGAAGCATGAGAGTTGTCAAGTCTCGCAGCCTTCTTTGACCTCCCATCGCTGATAACTTGGACTTGTTCAGATGTATTAGTTCGACAAGTGAGACTGACATGAATTGGCTGATGAGTTGGTGTATTTGTCATTGAAATGTATTAAAGCAGTCAACCACAAAACACCTTTAAGCAGACTACAACTTACTAAAGGGCTGGATGGTTGTGTGTTTAATGTGACAGGTTGCTGTTAGAGCGCTTCTGAGAGCACTTCATTCATGTGTCGAGGGTTAAAGCCACTGCCTATAATATGCGTGATGAGTTGGGGTGCGTTTTGTGGGCAGGTATCCAGGGGTTCGCACGGCTGTGTCCTGGTGACGTGTTCGAGGTGACCCTGAAGCACGGGCGCCAGAAGTGGCGCAGCAGGGGGCGCGTCGGGCGGGAGGGCTCCCAGACCTGGGACAACAGCAGGGCTGCCTTCAAGGCGCTCATCGGCGAGGGGGTGAGCTCTCCTCGATTCTTTCCTGGCAAAGTCCTTAACCCTTTACTGTGAAAGTGGATTTCAAAATCCCCTTTCATGAACAGCTCTAATATATTTTATTCCATGTGAAATTTGTGCCCTAATGTATTCTTCGAAGTTCATTGTCGAGTGGCAGTCACTTCCTTGTAGTGATGCCGATGCCGGTTTAATGATCGTAGTTATCCATGTCTTATAAGTGCAAAATGCGGACGTGTAAAGGTTGAGTTTGGTTGCCTTTCTCTTCAAATACAGCCTTAAAATCATTAATATCTAGCAACCAGGCAGATGGTGGGTGGTCTTCGTTTTTTAATTTTGCCTTGTGTCACACGCAGCAGCCATGATCGTCCGTTTGTTAAGCTCTGTTTTCATTGAACAAATTTTATTTTTCTTCCACTGAAGGCCGGTGCATCATCACCCAACTTACGCTGTTAAATTTTCCTGTCTTATTCCTACTGTAGACTTGTTGCTTCCTCGACATACGGAAATCTTTACCATTTCAGGGCCATGGTAAACTACTTCAGTTCTGTTGCTCATTAAAATTGCAGTTAGGTGTTCCTAACCATATGATAAACGGCTTCATAATTGAGTACATACGTACATGAAAATAAAAATTAATACCAGGGAAGTATTTCGTGCTTCACAATAAATCACTAATTTTTTTCGTTGTACGACATTCAGGAATAAAATTCTCATTATCTTCACATATTATGAGAACAATTTCCGCGATATGCTGAGATTGAGAATTCACTTTAAAAGATAATTGAATTTCAGTTATAAAAACTTCGATCTCTCAAGGGGATACAACTATTGTATCTATGGGAATCCCAGCGCTCCCAGGGGGAAAATGTGAGGGCCCGAGCTGAGTGTTAGGTAGACCTTGTTTTTGTTGCTATAAAATGTTTTTGTTATGTTGAGGACCATCTTTTTTTCGGTTCACTGCTGTCCTGTTTTTCAGCACCTACTACTTTCTTCTTCTACTTTGATTTTATTTGAGAATATGCTTTCTCAACTTACTGTGTCTATGCCCATTCTGCATACATTCCACGTTCCCTCAGCTCCATACTAAATGGTGCCTTCATCCTTCCTCTCTTTGGATCGCCTTTGTAGCGGATAGGGAGGCTTCAACTAACTAATAAACTAATCTATAAAACTTTGATTATTGCTTCTGCATACATTGGAAGTTTAGAACTAATGACGCACTTGTGGCGTCACTTTTCGTTTGTGAACCGGAAACCCTGAGGTGTTCCTAGACGTTAGCCACCGAGTGCTCAGCTTTGAGTGTGGAAATCTGCGAGCTTCATATGCCTGAATGAGCCCTGGACCTTGCTGGAACTCTCTCTCCGTGACGTGATGTTCTACTGAGCAAACTACCTATTCAATGTCGTAGTTTTCTACTTCTCTTGCCTCTCCAATTTCTTACATTCTCCTGTTGTTGACATCTGTTTTTATCGGACAGGCTCGTAGTCCGTGAAGGTATGCAGTTGTAGGTTATAGCCATTCAGTGTAAATTCACCTTCAGTTGTGATCATTAATTTTACAGCACATGAACATGTGCTGCCTGAAGCATTTTCTCAATGACAAGTTGTCGTAAGTTCCGCCTGTGGTGCTACGGTCACTGTATTACTGACATCAGTTTTATTTTACGTCTCCGTCCACTGCTGCATGGACTGTCCAGAAAGTAGTGTTCTAGATAACTCTTATTTTCTGGGAAGGAAAGTAATTTCTTCCAAAAAGAATGCCTCTGAAACATGCGTTTTTTCGAGCAGCTGCACATGAAGGCGGTGGAGGTGCGACTGCTGGGTAAAAGCGTGCTGATCGGCCAGCGCGAGTGTGAGACGAGAGAACTCTTCTCCCCTCACCCTCAGCTCATGACCGTCAACCTCAACCACGCCGGCTCCCTCAAACTCAGCGTCGTCGTCACGTGGAAGTGAGCACTTCTCATCCCACACTCTGATGTCTTTAAATCTCGTGGTTAATGTTCTACGCTTCTAAAATATTAACACTTGGTTTTCCTAAGCTGTTCTTTTTTTCTTAGCAAAGCTCCTATCCCAAGTATTTAGATCGAGTTTACTTTGTGAAAGTGTATCGCAGTTTCGTTGTTCATTTAGTTCAGTAAGGAACTAACTCAGGAACTAACGCAGTCAGTCAGGAACTAACCATCATCTCAATAACTTTCAGAATGATGCACGAGCAGTGTAGACTTATTGCATGGTGCAGCACTTAAGTTTGGCGCGTGCTTGGGACAGTCCCCATAATTCTAGTAGGAGCGGTGTATGTGTGCCGACTGTTTCAGTAAACTGGAATTTACCGCCTCCGAACGCACGAAAAAAGAGACGTGATAAAAAGAAGCGACCTCTCTTACATTAGAGAACAAAGCTCAGAGTTCCATACAACGACACTTATGAGATTGTGTGCGGAGCAAATTGTCTTACACTGAACCACAAGTGTGATGAGCATCTAATGGAGGCTCTGTGTGCACGCAGCCCTCTGGACGGCGGCGCAGGAGGAGGGCTGGCGCCTCCTGAGGACTCTCCTCACTCGATCATCCGCACGGCGTCCCTCTCGTCCTCCCCCTCCACCCTGGGTGGGGGCCGCCTCCTGCACACCCCCACGGGAGGTGTGCCGGCCTCCTCCACACCCCTCACCTTCACGCGGGTGTGTTATCCCTTGTGTCATGTCGCCATTTCTTAACTCGGGGGAAACGTGTGCATATTGAAGATATAGTCCGTGGGACTAAGAATGAAGTAATGTTTTTTTTTATTTTAGTAGGAGACAACGTGAGTGTTACTGTTTTAATCAAGAGCTCTATCCAAATAATGGCCGATAATAATAATAATAATAAAATCGTTCAGAGTGACCCTCCCAAGTCCGATTCACATGCGCGAGGCAGCGTGGGAAACTCCTGGTTGCATTGCCCGACGTGTCTTGAGGAATTTTCTCCCATGTCTTTCTGCGGAAGTACTTAAGAGACTCAGTTGCAGTAGAGGAGGAATTACAGGGTATAATTCCAAACTAGACCAAAGAGAGAAATCAATCCTATTGAGATCAGGCGATGGGGAGGGCCATATAACTGTCCTCAATAATCTTGGCAGAGGGTCGTTCCGATACCGCTAAGCAGTAGATCTTCAGTCTCTGCTTGGCTTGGGAAACGGGCGCCATCCTTCGGGGATAAGAATAGCTTGTTCTTAAAATGCTTTTAAGCTTTCCTAAGGGTGTGAACTGAAATGTATTTAATTTTCAGATGTGGAAACACTTTTGCACATTGTTGTACAAAAATGAGCGAAAATATCCATGGTTTTGGGAGTGCAGTTCACATCGTGACTGTGGTATATAGTTTTAAAGTCTGAAAATTATTTCTTAGGGACTCTGGGATGTCTACAATGTTTTGCCAGTTCTCGGTAATTTTTGCATCTGAATTTCGCCTCAACTAAAGAGAGTTCTCGTTTGTACGTGTAGGTACCCTCTTTGGACTTCGTCAGAAAAACCTCTGACTCAGCCAGTCGTTTTTCCTTATGAAGAACTATAAATTGCTGATGCTTTTACATCTTGAATGGGGAGCAATGCAAATATTTTAATGATAATTTTTCTTGTATTTTTTTTTACATCCATTCCTCCAACTAAGTTCCTCATTGACCTCTTTAAATTTCGTCTTACTCTTACTTTGCCGGCTTTGATAATCTTTTTGGTGAGGAAAATTGAGGGCGACGAATTCTAGGACAATCTTTGAGAGCTCTAGGTTCTTTGATCGATTCTGTATGTGATGTGGAGTTGCGCGTTTTCTATAACTTGACTCTGACTTCATCTCACCTGTACGATCTGGTTAAAAAGCTCCAAATTTTGTACTCATTTCTCTGATTTTGTTGATTAAAAATTAATTATCTTAAACGACATAAAAGATGGAATATTTTCAACATTTAAGATTCCGTACTCGATAAGTAAATTAAAGTTCATATCTTAGTTGAATGTGTGTTTGAAATTCCGTAGACTTCTGCATGCGTTCCATGCATCTCTACTGCAACGATTTCGACTATAGCCAGCAATGGTCGAGTAATATAGCTCGACTACTGTGGACGCACCTGAAACGTAAACTTTTGTATTGAAACTGTCTAAAATTCAATGGGCGAATTTTTAATGGTATTTATGTTGATTTACGATCCCCTTATCGCGTATAGCCTTTCCCATACTATGTAACAACAAGCAAACGTGGGCATATTAGGTAAACCGAAGCTATGCGAGAGTGAAAACACGCTTCTCGAAACACGGATACGAGTTTATTTGCGGTGTCTGTGGTTGTGTTTTTGGCTCATGCCCCCTCAGGGGGATACAACTGTTGTATCTATGGGAATTAGCGCTCCCAGGGGGACTATGTGAGGGACCGAGCTAAGGGTTAGGTAGGCTTCCTTTTTGTTGAAATAAAATAGGTTTTTGTTCTGTTACGGACCATCTTTTTTCGGTTCACTGCTGTCCTGTTTTTTCAACACCTACTACTTTCTTCTTCAACTTTGATCTTGTTTCATAAACTTCTTTCTCATCTTACTGTTTCTATGCCCTTTCTGCATAGATTCCACGTTCTCTAAACTCCATACTAAATGGTACCTTCCTCATTCCTCTCTTTGGACTGCCTTTGTAGCGGATAGGGAGGCTTAAACTAACTAATAATCTAATCTAATCTTTTGGCTCATGCTCGTTACTTTCTGCCCCGTCTCGCCAATGCTGCCACTCTCTCATGGAGCTCACCAGTGGGCAGCAGCACTGGGTGCATCTGGGCTTCAGTTCACTGCACTGTCTTGTGTGAGCTTTAGTTTAGTATTTGTGTTGTTGTTGCTGTGCAGCTGCTGTCGAGACCTGACGTCAGCTGCAGCATCCCCGAGTGCGCTGACAACGATAGTAGTTTCGGCAGCATGTCAGCTCGCTCCTCCTCGCCTGACAGCTCTGCCAGCCCCCTCCCTGCCACCGACTCTGCGGGCACTGGCGCTGATAACAACGCTGACAGCCAGGTCAGTTTTATGAACTTCTATGTCATTTTCTTCTTCCTTTCATGTCTACTCTGGGAGATGAACATAGTGAAATGGAATGGAAGTTCGGCGCACAGGTCGCTGCCGAGACTAGGTTTATGGACAGAGTCATGACCACAGTTACCTTGGGTTCAGTGTTGCTAAACTTCAGCGCTTCAAGTTATTTGTGGAATCTTTGTGTGATGTACTAGTGTTCTACTTCGCTGTTCACTTGAATTAATTTTGTAATGTGTCCCTTTTGAGCATCTCTCAGCAGGATGCAACTGTTGTCTCCCCTCAGGAGATACAACTACTGTATCTATGGGAATTAGCACTCCCAGGGGGAAAATATGTGAGGGCCCGAGCTGAGAGTTAGGTAGACCTTCTTTTTGTTCAAAAAACAATTTTTTTATCATAAGAGCCAATTTTTTTCGGTTCACTGCTATCCTGTTTTTCAGTACCTACTAGTTTCTTCTTTAACTTTTATCTTGTTTCATTAAATTTTTTCTCAACTAACTGTTTCTATGCCCCTTCTGCATAGATTCCGCGTTCCGTAATCTCCATAATAAATGGGGCCTTCCTCTCTTTGGACCCCTCAGGGGGATACAACTGTTGTATCTATGGGAATTAGCGCTCCCAGGGGGACTATGTGAGGGCCCGAGCTAAGGGTTAGGTAGGCTTCCTTTTTGTTGGAATAGAATAGGTTTTTATTCTGTTACGGACCATCTATTTCCGGTTCACTGCTGTCCTGTTTTTCAACACCTACTACTTTCTTCTTGAACTTTGATCTTGTTTCATAAACTTCTTTCTCATCTTACTGTTTCTATGCCCTTTCTGCGTAGATTCCACGTTCCCTAAACTCCATACTAAATGGTGCCTTCCTCCTTCCTCTCTTTGGATCGCCTTTGTAGCGGATAGGGAGGCTTAAACTAACTAATAATCTAATCTAATCTTCCTCTCTTTGGAACGCTCTTTTTAACCGGTTTGAGAGGCTTAAACTAATTTCTAATCTAACCGTTGTGTCTAGGGGAATTAACGCTCCCAGGGGGGAAATGTGAGGTTAGGAGTTAAGAAAGCCTCCCTCTTATTGAAATAGAATAATTTTTTTTTCATACGGACTTTTTTCAGTTTACTGCCGTGTTTTTCATTACCTTTCCATGGTTCATCTTAATACAAAATCAGAGAAATGACGGTTTCTCTTAAATTTTTTGTTTCGTAAACTTTTTTAAATTTTGATGTTTGTATGCGCAGGGTGGGGGGAATCTATCTTGAGCATATTTCCCCGTTCCTTTACCTTGACACTAATTGATGCATTCCTCTCTTGGGAACACCCTTTGTGTAGTTAGGGAGGTTTAAGCTAACTTATAATCTGATCTACCATTCAAATGGAAATAACATGAGAAGTAATTTAGAAATGTTTCAAGTGTGCATGATGCTGGTGAGCTAATAAATTTTTTGGTGGCATTGCAGGAGTGCCTGTCGTGCTGCAGCAGCGTGAGCCCCTCCTGTGACACCACCGGCAACTTCACCCTCGTACGCAAGGCAGAGACCCGCACCGAGCAGTGGGCCAAGTATTCCCAGGTGAGCGCATTTTCTTTTAAAGGATTTTCGTGTTCTTTTGTGTGTGTGTGTGTGTGTGCAGTCCTGATACGTGTGTAGGCAATACTAGGCATTCTACAGGGCTGGACGATGCCACCAAAATCATGAACGCGCTTGTGTGCTCTTGTAATTTACAATGTCCTGCCAGTATTACCTAATGACTCGGTACCCGATTTTTCCGTGGTCACTGAATTGCAGTTCATTCCTCTGTTGAGATTCGCCTGGCCTTGTCGCCAACAAACCATCGCTCGCCGCTTTTCTAGCGACCCTTCTCACCGTTGCTGTTGTAAAACCATTGCATAATACAATAAGGATAATAGTACAGAAAGAAACAATATACCTAAGAGTGGGGTAACAAGAGAAATTTGATAAGATATTCTTGCAGTGTCATATTCTAAGATCTTATGGGATTTTTGGAACGTTTTATTCGCTGATTTCAAATTTATGAGGTACGTACTTGATGAATATGCTATGTGAAAACGAACAAAACTTTATTTATTGAAAACACTCTAAGAAAACAATACGCACAAGGTTCGTTAGTTTTTTTTATGATTCATGAGTAATTGAGTGACCTGGTGGTTATAAATTTGCCGTGCAGTTCAGCGTATCGACGAGCAGTAACTTAGACCTGATATCTCGGTCGCACCCTCACCTGCCGTCCCTCACTCGCTCCTCGTCCTGCCTACACGAAGACGGCGCCCCTGTGCCTCATGCTGACGAAGGCGGCTCAAAGGTGGGAGGACTTTCTGCGTCACTCGCTCAGCTTCACAAAGATAAAAGTGGCAGTCTTTTATCTCTGCTGAACGCCATGCGTTCGACGCCCTCACAGTCTCCCTTCAGCGAGCCCGTGAGACACTCGGCTCCCGACGGCTTCTCCCTCAGCTCGTCGGACACTCCCAGCGAGGCTCGGAGGGATATTTCCGACTCGTCCCAGCCCTTGTCGCGGTTATCATCACATTCCGCGCTCTCCACCAAATCTGCTTCTGAGAAACCTTCCAAGTTTGACTGCCCTGTCACAACGGCTCAGTCCTCGAGCGACGTGAGCAATGTGGCCTTCATGTCGCGTTCTTACACGGAAGTGGCCACGCCACGCACCAGACTCTGGTCCTCACACACGGACGACGGTCTGACCACAGGCTCCCCTGGTCACGATGCTCCGTTGGGTGACCGCTCATGCAGTAATGAGGAGGGCACGGACCGTTCCTGCATTGACGGACCTTTAGGTGGGGGGGAAACTGTTGTAGAAAGTGCCTGTGAGGGCGGCGGTGTACTGGACCCTCAAAGACTTGGTCAGGAGCGCAAGTGGGTGGCAGCTGCTCCTGACGTCTGGGATGCCTCAGCCGTGCCTCGCACTCTCCCTGAGGTGAGCTTCCTTCCTTTTCTCATGTAGGCTTTACATTCTGCATCTCGCCGTGAATGTTGCTTACGCTTGCGACTAATTAAAACAACTTGACAGGGTTTTCTCACACCCTTGACATACAGTACTCTACTCTTCGTTTTTAAAAGAAAAAAAAAATTTACTGGGTGCTGTGCAGCAGCCCCTTCCTCTCACACTAAGCTACTTCTGTATGTGTTACAACCCTGGGTGAGAGCTTAGGAAACCCGTAAATATTTCCCACTTTTTCAAGCTAGGAGTAGCGTATATAGAACATTTACTAAACGTTACTCATGTGTGCTCCCTACATGCAGAATACAACGTATAGGTTTTCACGTGATACACATGTTAAACAAATGAGTTTCATGGCTCGGTCAAACGATAATTTTAAGCTCCATTGAGTTATTTTGCAATAGCAGTTGATCACTATCTAATATTTTCCCCACAAAGAATTCAGCTGTTGTATTTGTGGAAATTGGCGCCCCCTGGGGGAAGATGTGAGGTCCTGAGCTGAACATTAGTTAGACGTTCTTTCTAATTGAATGAAATGGAAAAAAGTTTTTGTTTTGTCACGGACAATCGTTTTTCGGTTCGCCGCGGTCCTTTTTTCAGCACCTATTACTTTCTTCTTCAAATTTCATCTTGTTTCTTTTACATCTTCCAATCTTGCGCTTTCTATGCGCAGGGTGTGGGGACACACCTTGTGTATAGGTCCACGTCCCCTCAATCCTATGCTTGAGGGTACTTTCTCCTTTCGGTAGCCCCTTGTAAAGGTTAGGGAGGCTTGAACTAACTTATAATCTTAATCTAATCGGTGCTTTACGTGCCCAGGTCGCTTCTTGGTGTCCGGGTGCTTAAGGTGTCAATGTAGGTGACATGTTTCGTGCGGCGCTGTGTTGACTGCCAACTTGGAGCAAATATAA